>JAFVLL020027160.1:0-42531 GCA_021397915.2 Tor tambroides | reverse complement strand
AGTGAGCGTTTGATGTGTAGTGCTGTCCGCGCTGCTCTGTATGCTGGTGAGAAGGGGATCATTATGTGTGCTTGTATTCGAGTCGTTTTTATTTAAGACAGCAGACAATGGACTGGTGATTGAAGAAAACAGCAGGCTGACAATGAGTCTCTGTGTCTGATAATGCAGCACCATCCTGCCGGGCGGCTTTAGGAGGGCCCCGGCTCATTGTGGCTCCGAGGAGAAAGGGAGAGAGGGAGAGAGAACAAACCCGCTGCTTAGTAGGAGGAATATTTTGTCGTGGTATGTCATTATTTTGCAAATTTGTATTATCTCATCATGTTGTCTTCATTGTAATTGCGGCTAATTAGAGGGCTAGTTAGAGGCCGGGCTTTGAGGCTAGCTTTTGCGTGAAAGAAGCCCGCCGATTAGCACTCTCCACCGGAGGAAGCACAAAAAGGGGAGATTAATCTGGTTACCTTGACGACACTCGCTTCCATCTGCGAGGAACAATGCGGTTTTGTTTCTTTGGATCAGTTCGGATCAACAGAACGTGGTGCTCTCGCTTTAACAATGCCCAATTCTGTCTAACCTTCCCTGCCGCCCTTCTGTTTCAGGCCCCCCTGCCACCTCTACTCGTTCTTTACCAAATCTTCATCCCCTCACCTCTTCACTCCTCGCTTTTCTCGCTTCTTGATGTCCCTGTGATCTTTCAGACAGCGTGACTTTTAAAGTCTTTGAAGTGTGAGTATTAGAGATGGCCATTGTGGTGGCTTTTGTCTGTTTGACATAAAAGATTAATCATCCAACTACTCAAGTACTTGACAAATATATCATCCAACTATTTGACAGGTAAATCATTTGACTATTTCCAAGCTCGACAGATATGAATCTGTCTGTCTGTTTGAGAATTCAACAGTTAAATCATCTGAGTACTTGAGAACTCGACCGATAAGTCATCCGACTACTTGCGCACTTGACAGATAAATCAACTATTTGACAGATAAATCATTTGAGTACTTGTAAACTCATCCAAATGCTCAACAGACTAATAATCCGACCACTTGACAAGTAAATAATTTGATTTGATATCATCCAACTATTTGACAGGTAAATCATTCAGCTGTTCAGGAACTTGACAGGTAAATAATTAGACTACTCGACAGATATAAATCATCCAACTGTTCACATACTGGAAAGGTAAATCCTCCGATTAATTGGGCACTCGACAGGTAAATCATTCGACTTCTTGACAGATATTTGACAGCTTAAGTCTCTGTCTATTTGAGAACTCAACAGTTAAATCATCCAAGTACTCAAGAACTCAATCCATAAGTCATCTGACTACTTGTTAACTTGACAAAAAAATCAACTGACTACTTGACAGTTAAATCATTTGAGTACTTGTAAACTCAACAAATCTAAATCATCCAAATACTCAACAGACAAATAATCCGACCACTTGACAAGTAAATCATTGGATTACTTGATCACTCAGCAGATAAATCATCTGACTAGTCAAGTACATGCCAGTTATCATCCAACTAGTCGAGTACATGACAGTTAAATCATCTGAGTACTTGAGAACTCAACCAATAAGTCATCCAACTACTTGCAGACTTTACAGATAAATCATTTAAGTACTTGTAAACTCAACAAATATAAATTATCCAAATACTCAACGGACAAATAATCTGACCACTTGAAAGGTAACTCATTTGATTACTTGATCATGTAGCAGATAAAGGGAAGTGGTGTGTGGCCAAGTATGGTGACCCATACTCAGAATTTGTGCTCTGCATTTAACCCATCCAAGTGCATGCACACAGTAGTGAACATACACCCGGAGCAGTGGGCAGTCAATGCTGCGGCGCCCAGGGAGCAGTTGGGGGTTCGGTGCCTTGCTCAAGGGTCTCACCTCAGTCGTGGTATTGAGGGTGGAGAGAGTGCTCCCCTCACCTACAATCCCTGCCGGACCTGAGACTCAAACCCACAACCTTCGGGTTACAAGTCCGACTCTCTATCCATTAGACCACGACTGCCCCCATAATGCCAGAGGGTGCATCTACGGGCGGCCAGGAGCGGTGGTGGCCGGGACCCTTCCCGTGCGACCCCGGCCCCCCCCGTCCGAATATCGTCGCCCGGTACCCCCGCAGCATTGTTGTTACCTTTAGCTCGCATGCATGGGGGGGTACCATAACGCGCTTCCCCACCAGCAGGTTTCTGGTGGCCCAGATGGCATCCTTGATGACGTCTGGGCCACCAGACGTCATAAATCATAAATCATCTGACTAGTCAAGTACATGCCAGATATTTTATCCAACTAGTCGAGTACATGACAGATAAATCTGACTACTCCATATTCCAAGTACTTGATTACTCAACAGAAAAATCATCTAAAGTGAAAGTGGAGTGAAAGTGAAGTGATGTGTGGCCAAGTATGGTGACCCATACTCGGAATTTGTGCTCTGCATTTAACCCATCCAAGTGTACACACACAGCAGAGAACACACCGTGAACACACATCCAGAGCAGTGGTCAGCCAATGCTGCAGCGCCCGGGGAGCAGTTGGGGGTTCGGAGCCTTGCTCAAGGGTCTCACCTCAGTTGTGGTATTGAAGGTGGAGAGTGTGCTGGTTATTCACTCCCCCCTACCGATAATTCCCGCTGGACCTGAGACTCGAACCCGCGACCTTCAGATTACAAGTCTGACTCTCTATCCATTAGGCCACGACTGCCCTAACTATGAGTACTAAACAGATAAATCATCTGATGACTTGGATTCTCGACAAGTACTATTACTTGAGTACTTGGTGTACATGTGCCCTGTTTTTTTGAGTACTCTGGTACTCGTGTCCATTCCTAGTGTGTGTTGATTGAAAGGCAGGAGAATGGGGTTGTGTGTTGTGACAGGCAGAGGTTACCAGAGGTTGTGACCTTGTCACACCAAGCCTGAAGATTTGTCCTCAAATCCCCCTCTGGGCTGAAAAGCACTTAATGAAATAATACACTCGCCTGACTGTAGACTCAGCTCAGGGACTCCCCTGCTAACACCAACCTCGGAGACAGTGAGCTTGTACAGTGGAAGAGAGAAGGCTGTTAAAAGTAAAAAAGTCTTTTGTTTTCTTTGTGATGAGGAGAAAAAGAGAGAAGGAAAAAGAGGAAGAAAATCAGCCTTGCAGATCACATGTAAGTGTTCATTGTGATGAGCAGTTAGAGTTGGAGCACAAAACGCTGTCTCTCCATCTGGTGTTCACTTTGCACTCTGAACAGAGAGAGAGAGAGAGAGAGAGACACAATTGAAAGAATGCCAGTGACATCTGCTCCCATGGGCGCCACAATGGAGATCCATAGAGATCATACTCACACAGCCCTCACTTACAAAGACACCACTGTACGTGTGTGTGTGTGTGTGTGTGTGTGTGTGTATGCATGTATGTGTGTATTCTCAATCCATGTGATCTGGGACTCTACAGCATCTTGACAAAGCCATGCCCATTGTACCATCCAAAGACGAAACTCTCAAACTTCTGTTCTGTATTATAATTTAGAGAAATGTAGTGAAATACATTTATTTATTTGTGTTTGGATATTGTTGACAGTCTGTTGGTCTGACAACTTTATGCCATTGTTAAATATATAACATGTGTTCCCAAACGAGTTAAGAGAGACATGATTTACAAGCAGCCTGTCGTTACTGCAAAAATAAACACAGACAGGGTGATCTGTTTCTTATATAGAGATTACAGTATGACTGTCTCACTTATTCTATGAATATATATTTGAAATAAATATTTGACATGAAAAATTGATTCAAGTTGAGATTATTTTATGTAAAAATAGTTCAACAAGACAAATGAACATAGCATATCTATATATAAATTGTTCGCCAGGGACAACAGTAAATTATACAGTTTAGTCATTATATCAAAGTATTTGACTGCACAATGTCACAATTAACCAGTCAGAATTATATATTACAAAGAACAGTGTAATAATAGCAATATATTGTGTTGTGTTGGCAGTTTCTTAGCACATACATATTATCCCATGTACACTGCTGTCAAAAACTCTGGGCTCAGTAAGATTTTTTACTAAGATTTTTTTTTTTTTTTTTTAAAGAAATTAATACTTTGGTTCAGCAAGGATGATAAAGGTTGTTCTTTTGAACCTTGTATTCATCAAAGAATCCTGAAAAAAGTTTCACAGTTTCCACAAAAATATTAAGCAGCACAGCTGTTTTTTAAGAACTGATAATAAGAAATGTTTCTTGAGCAGCAAATATGAATAATAGAATGATTTCTGAAGGATCATGTGATGCTGAAGATTGTAGTAATGGAGTAAGACTGCTGAAAATTAAGCTTTGCCATCACAGGAATAAATTACTTCAGTTACAAAATATATTAAAATAAAAATGTTATTTTAAATTGTAATTTAAAAATTGTAAAATACTGTTTAAAAAAAACAGTATTACTGTTTTTGCTATATTTTTGATCAAATAAATGCAGGATTAGTAAGCATAAGAGAGTTAAAAAAAAATCAACCCAAACTTTGGAACATTGGTGTATACTTAATAATATATATTAATTACTTTTTACTTTACATGTTATAATTCATTACCATGAACCTGATTTTGTCAATTTTTCCAGTCAACTTAAAGCATCTTCAATCCAAGCAAATGAGGGTAAGGCTAGTGCGCGTATGTGGGGGTGTGTTTTTGTGCGTTTCTGCATACTTGTCTTTGAGGAAAATTTCCCGTTGTGTTTCATGTGCATTCAAACTGGAGTCTGACGATACGCTCGTAATTTTCCTAAGTCATCTCTCTCCAAATCGCTTCAAAGATTTGCAGAGTGCCAAAGATTTTCACCCTTTTTTTTCCTCGGGCCAGTTCTGGCACGGTGCAGCAAGGAGTGAGGAACAACAAAAACCGGAAAAAAAAAACAATATCTGAACAGAAAGTGTTTTTAAAGTGCCTCCGTCGAGATGAACTTTCAGATGTGTCTCCAACGGCACACATCTGCTGCGTGTGGTATATCTGTTCTTCAGCCACTGGAAGCTGACAGGAAATATCCTCATTATTGAAGCGTCGCTGATTATTCATACATTCACTCAATCATTTGTTCACCCACCTGTTTATTCCTTCACTCCTTCACTCTCTCAAAAATAGCTGCTTGATTTTAATGAAGAGTGTCTTGTGTCTTCACAGAGGAAATGAGGGTGTTTTGTGCGGAAAATTGCTGTGGTTCAAGTTTACATTTGGAAGCCAAACGAAATGTTGGAATTTGGAGCCAAGATGGCTCTCATCATGCACTTGACCAGATAGAGCTCTGTGTGTGTGTGTTTGTGACTACACCTGATGACTATGCCTGTTTTGGCAGGAGCAGTGGGGGCTATCGTGCCACGTCCTCTCAGTGGTCTGCTTACCGTCATGGCAACCCAGCCGTGACCCCGCTCTCTTAATGGCAGCGTTTATGACATGATGTCACCTGTGTGAGCAAGCTATTGTTTGACTCCTGCCCATGTGGCATTTTCCCCCCAAACACGTGGCCTCTCTGTTACAAACAAACTCAGAGGAAGGAGGAGGAGATAGGAGGTGGACAAGTACCTTTCGCACTGCTCTAAATTCTACTGCTTGAGTCATGACTCCTTAATAACCTACGACACTTCAGTGCAAATTATGTTTTTTTTTATGTTGTTCCAAAAATGTATGATGTTCTTTATTAAGAATACTTATGAATATGATGCTGATTCTTTTCAGTATAATGAAAGTGAATAAGGACTAGGGTTGTCAAGCTCTAAAATGACAGAAAAAGCGCTCTGTGTGAGTCTTCTGAAGTTGTACAAGCATTGTGTGAGAATCAGACTGAAATATATTCACTGAAAATCTCAATATCTGCACTGGCGTGTTCATGAGAGGTATGGCAAATTGTGAACA
Source organism: Tor tambroides (assembly GCA_021397915.2). Classification (NCBI taxonomy): domain Eukaryota; kingdom Metazoa; phylum Chordata; class Actinopteri; order Cypriniformes; family Cyprinidae; genus Tor; species Tor tambroides. Next base: position 36,618 of record JAFVLL020027160.1, on the reverse strand, counting down.
AAAAATCTTTTAATCTCGCTTTAGTTGATTCAGCTCAGAAAAGCTGAATGATTTGTTCACAAAATAGAATTATTCTGGTCCTTTTGATTGGGCTATACATCTATCATACAATATGACTTTCGTTTAATGCTCTTTTATGGTGCTTTTGTGTCTTGAAAGCTTTGGGTCCCCATTCATTGTAATTGCATGGAAAAGAGCCACCAGCACATTGTTCAACATTTCTCCCTTTCTTTTCCACAGTAGAAAGTCATAAAAGACATAGACAACAAGAGGATGAGTAAAAAATATTATTTTTGGATGAACTATCCCATCTTTTTTTTAAATTTTTTTTAAATCTAGTAATACATTCTTGCCACCTACTATCATGGCACATAACAGCATTGTATTTTCTTTTCCTAATGAAACAATCAAAAGTGTGCGTAATTATGAACGTGGTGTCCGTAGAGATCAGCGAACAGATGGGAATTAATCGTTGTTGAATATCAAAGAGTGCATGGCATCGGAAACAGATCCTACAATGAGAGGAAGTGACATGGGAGAGAGATAAAGAATGAAAAGTAAAAGCAGTAGAGAAAGTGCAGAAGAAGCAGAACAAACTATCAGAAACTTGGTATAGGTGCCCAAGAGATTCCTTTTTTCTTTTTTTTCTTTTTTTTCTTTTTTTGGTGATACAGAGACGTGGTTTGCAACCAGGGTATTGTTTTTCCCAATGCGCACACAGACACACACACATACGGGTCTCCTCCCCTCATCGTGCCATGCAGTCTGCTTGGCGATGCCCTCTGTGCCATCTGTAGCCTGTGCCCTGTGTGCGTACCCCTCCCCCGCCCTCATGCACTGTGCTGGGTGGGCTTAACCATCTGTGTGCCAGAGGGGGATCACAGGAAATGGACATGATAACACACAAACATACACAAGCACATATACATCCATTCTCTGCATGTTTGAGCCTTAGCTGTACAACCATGTCTTGTAGTCTTAACAAAAGTCCTGTATGCTGGTATAGTAATAATGAGCAATAATCTTATAATCCATATATGAGTAGTTAAATTAAGGTCAAGATTTGTTAGGTAAAATGTAGTGACCAGTATATTGGTCAGGCCAAGTAATTGGCTGATATATGGGCCTTTTATGATCTCAATTGGGATAATTAAATTGCATTATATTTTACATTTTATGATATATTTATTTGTAAATGTATTTTATATAATATTTCATTATACATTCATTATATTCATTAATAATCAGTTTGATGAGAATAATTGAAAAACGAAAAAAGGAACCGTTTTCTTATTTTTCTGTTTTTATATTAAATTAAAAAACGAATGATCGGAAGATACCCTGATTATTAATAATATTCAGTTATTCATTAAGTATTTTTTGTTGTTGTGGTTTACTTTTTATTTTTTTATTTTATTTTATTTTATTTTATTTTGCCAGAGACATTTGTCAGGTATACTATAATTTGGTCTAATTATTATATAATATGTAATCATACAATGTTTGTTAAATACAATAATTTATTATGTGCATATTTTTTTGTTTTGTTTTGTTGTTTTATTTTGCCAGGGATATTTGTCAGTTTTACTCTTTTTACAGACAGACAGAGAGACAGACAGACAGATAGATAGATAGATAGATAGATAGATAGATAGATGTGTCTATGTATGTGTATAATTATAATGCTATGATGAATAAGTACTGAACAAATATTGATTATTTTGTAATAATTACATAGTAAAAACATTGTCCCTTCTGCCTTTTTGTTTTTCTTTCTGTCTGTCCTCCCCTCTTTTGTTTTTCCGCTTTCCTCCTTTGCATTCCCAGAATCCTCCCTGAGGAAGTTAGTGCTGGATGGCAGTGTTTGAGGGTATTTGGCAGTCTGGGAATGGGGAAAAGTCTTGGATGTTTGGCAGGTTTAAGATGGTGTGTGTGTGTGTGTGTGTGTGTGTGTGTGTGTGTGTAAGGAAGGATCTAGGATGTTTGGATGAGATTACATGGCACCATGTCTGACAGTTTGGCATGGTAAGTGTTGGCCGTATGTGTTTGTTAGGTAGTCTAGGAGATTTGCTGCTCTGAGGGTCAGCAGTGTCAGGTGTTTGGCTGGAAAGGGGAGGTGGTGTAGGGTTTTCAGCTTGTAGTCCTCAGGAGTTGACAGGACCGTGGTGGGCAGAGCGGAGTGTTTGGCGGCAGGAGCATGAGGGGGCAGAATGGGTGTTCTGGCAGCCGAGTCTAGGATGAACGGGGATGCCCATGGCACGGAGAGGAAACATGGCTGGAGGATTACGCAGAAAGAGAGAGAGAGGAGTCTGGGTGGCAGAAGGGAAAGCCGAGAGAGAGAGGATGTGCCTTCAGGTGAACAGGATTAAGAGAAAGATCTGTTTGCGGTTCCCCTCAGAACTCCCGCTGCCTCTCTTTCCTTCTCACTCTCCCTTGAAGGCTAATCAGCTTCCTCAAAAGCAGTCATTGCAAACATTGTAGTTCCTGCAGAACAAACAGGAACACCACCACCGTACCGCAACCTTCTATCCCCAGAGGAAAGAAAAATTACAAATGAGATCCCTTTCATATCGACATCCTAGATTCCTAGATGGCAATGAAATGACATATAGAGCAAATGGAGTCTCCTGAGAGAAAAACTGCAGTCTCATATGTATGAAAACCAGTTTCCAACAAAGAGTAAAAATAAAAAAGGTAACTGTGAGATAATAAAGTCCCGTCGTGAGAGATAAAGTTGCAATTACAAGCTTCCGTACATGCGAGACCCCAACAATATCTCAAACTTAAACTTCTGAGCAATACATTTTTGCTTTAGGTCGATTCTCAGGTAGACACAATCGACTTTCCAAACAATAAACTCTATTTTCATCTCGCACTAGAGCTTTAGTCTTTGCTTCATTCACCGTTAAGAGGCGAATGCGGTGGCAGCATCAGTAGAGGCATGGAGGCAGGCGGAGGATGAGGAGGTGTTGTAGCTGCAGGCTGGAGATCTGAGAGCTTCGCTCCATCCAGCTTCTCACAGATGGACTTTTAGAGGAGCTGCACAAAGCCGCTGTGGAGAATCATCTCAATGCTGCTCTTGTTTTACGTTCCTTTCTCATTCCTGCCTTTGCTGTCTCGCCACAGGCACAGAAGTGTTGAGGCGGTGTAGGAGCACGTGCTCTTGAGTTTCCAGGAGAGACCTGTCAGGTGTATAATCCCGCCAAACTCTGTCCCGTGTAGAACCCAGGACTGACACTTAAATTTAAAAATGTCTGGGTTTTTGTATAGAGTTTGATGTACTTCATAAACATACTCTAACGCAGGGGTTCTCAACCTTTTGCAAGCTGGGCCCCCCCAAAGCTGGTTCATTGCAGTTGGGGCCCCAGTGCCCCCCCCCACACACCACCTTGCATAGATAGATAGATAGATAGATAGCCCTAGGCTATTATTTTTAGGCCCACATTATTATTATTATTATTATTATTATTATCATCAGTAGCGGTAGGTAGGCCTATTATCATTACTAGGCTATTGTTATAATTGGCAGTAGCACCAGACTTCTAATGTGAGCTTGCAGACATTATTATTATTATTATTATTATTATTATTATTATGAGTAGTAGTAGGCCTATCATCATTACTAGGCTATTGCTATATAATTATATGAGGTTACATGCTTTATTGTCCAAACACCACAAAAGTCTCCAAAAACACCAGTAAAAGTCGCTGGATTTGTCGCTTTTGACAAAAAAAAAAGTCGCCAGGAGGATGATTTGTTTGTGTTATAATCAGTGCTTGAAGTGGGGGGAAAAGGTGGCGGTACTCTCTTTGCATTGGCAAATCATTACATTTTTACAGTGAAAAACAAAACTTGGAGATATTGCTGTTACAACAATTTATTGTTATTTATTTATTAACAACATAAATGTATTTAAACATGTTTGTGTGTGCGTGGCTGCGTGCGTGCGTGTATTTCACAAAAACTAAAGGAAAGCTTTAACTGTAGCCTATATTCTGACTAGTTTATTCGTTTTTTATATATATATATATATATATATATATATATATATATATATATATATATAAAACTAAATACGACCTCACGTTTTATATGTTTGCAGCCTCTGAAACTTCTGTCCGTCATAAAAATGAATTCGGATGGTTCGATTTTCTGCATATTTCGCATCCGTAGCAAATATTTTGAGGGGTGTTTTTGACAATTGAGAGCCACCAAATGACGAATATGAAAAAACGAATACGACAGTTTCGGACTCAGTCAGGGTGCAAGGACCTTAAACTTTTGAGGCTTGCGCAGCTTCTCGAGGAGAAATCAAACAAATGAGCGCCGTTTTCTAAAGTCTATGAGCGCAGCACACACAAATAAACTAAATTGCAGTTAAATTTCAAAATGTGGTGTTTTTATATTTATAACATTTGAATACAGTTCAGCAACATACATCACACGACCTGACGACCAAGAGAGCTGACAATTGACCATCACTTAATTTACCATCACCTCACGATTGAAAATGTGACACTGATTTCATATGACAGTTCAACAAACAAGTTAATAATATTAAGTCACTTATATTTTAGACTCTAAATAATGACTGTTTTGGTCTATTTTAGCAGCTAAAATAGATCCGATGAATCCAAACAAAGATCACAGCATAGCAAGATCTCACAGCAACACTCAGATCGTGTTTTGAATGATTCAGTGTTTTGAACGAATCTGCTGAGTCAAAGATTCAATGACCCATGTACAAACATCTGTCTCATTCTTGATGAATCGGCCGGCTTGAACGAATCGCTTGAATGAACAACTCAATGGACTCGCTTAATAAAACCGCTTATCACCTGCATTTGCGCTCACTATCGACAAACCAATCAAATTTGTTCAAAACTCTTTTTTTTAAATCAGTCCAAACACATTTTAATTTTTATTCAGGAGTTATGTATATACAAAACTATAAATTTTTATGACAGTAGTTTAGTGATAAAAAAAATTTGCAAGTTTTTTTTCCTCCCATCCTGTAGCCTACTCGCGCCCCCCTGGGAGAGTGTCCGGGGGGCGCGCCCCACCGGTTGAGAACCACTGCTCTAACGCAAGGCTTTATCCACTGTTCATCCAGACCATTTATGGAAACTATGCTGTGAAGGAAATTTTATGGTTTTAAATAAATAGTACCACAAAATTAGTCACTTTAAGTTATTGGGCATGTTAAGAAGAAAAGAAACTGGTCTAACATGACTGTTTGGTGTTAGGAAGACTAGATAAATGAGAAGATGAACAGAGGGAGGTAGAGATGAAGGGATGAGAGAATGGATGGATGGATGGGTTCTAGGGGGCATTATCGTTCGTCATTATTTGAGCTCCCGCAGTGCTCCATCGCAGCCCTAATGGCGCGAAGACACTTGGTGCTTCTTTCCTCTCTTCTCTCTCTCCCTTTCATTCACACTATTCTTTCCCAAGCTTTCCCTAGTTTAGTCTGTTAGAGCTTGTTTCAGCCTTGTTAGCAAAGTGAAACACAACAACTGTGTTGTGTGTACCTGTAATCCAGTAGACTGGTTCTTAACTGTCGGTTCACAGTTGTAGTGGTGTGATGTCTTCGTTGTAATGCATTGTTTTGTAGCGCCTGAGTCGAGTGGGGTTGGTACGCCTCTTTGAAAGTGAAATGAAGCGTAATTTTGCCCTCCAGGTTGTGAATATACTTCCCCTACTGAGAGCTTCAAAAGACACGCATCTCACTGGACTGTCAGAGAAAGCAAATGTTCGGTTGTGTTAATATTCATGTCTGCCCTGTACGTTTATGTGTTTATGTTTTAGGAATTGGACACTACAAAAGAGTGTGTCAGAAAGTGTCACTGACATAAAGCAAGGGGGTTAACCTTTACAGACCCATCCAGACTCTCGGCCAAACCAGGGATCAATATTGGAAAGATGGAGTTCATTAATACATTTTATAACATTACTATTATTATCTGTAATGCTGAACAGATCGATAAAGTTGATATATTTTTAAAACACATATATCAAAATTATGAGAATGAAGTAGAATTACCACAACAATGTCAAATCAATATGAGTAAAGTCTTAGTGATACAAGATTGATATTTCGAGGAAAAAAATCACAGTTTTGCGAGAGACAACAATGCTCCATTAGCTTTTATGTGAGAAAAGGATTGTGGAGGGTTTAGTCAAATCCTACTTTAGGATAGATTTGGAGAAATGGAGAAATCTGAAATGGCAAACAGTAGTCTATTCCTTGGTTTAAGTATTGGAGACGTCAAACGCACCGGTGTTTCACTCCTTCAGGGTCGATTATTTTGATTATCATCATTATATTCTCTTGAGAAAAAAACATATCCTCTTCAAATAGCATTAAGATGTAACCATCGATATCCTTGGAGTCGACCACTGGTTGCCATTTCAGATTGCACAAAAGAGACAATTTCCTGAATGTCTGTCTGTGTTTTTCTCCTGAATAAATTCAGTTTCCTACATAACTGCTGCAGTGTGCTAATTATAACACAGTGCTGATGTGTCAAAAGACCAAGGATTTCTTTATTGATAAATCCTGTCCTAAAGTAGATGTAACCAAATCGTCCACATCCATTTCTCACATAGAAGCTAATGGAACAACGTTGTTTTTCGCAATACTTCTTTCTCCTGAAATACTCATTTTATTCTCAAAATCTTATAACCTTAATCTTGTATTTCAACGACTTTGTTCTGGTCATTTTGACTTGTTCCAAAAATATTACAAATTCACTTTTGTAATCTTAAAATCTTTTTTTTTTTTTTTTTACATGGCACTAAAACGCAGTCGTAGTTCCTTGAAAAAGAAATAATTCACTCAAAAATTCTGTCATTATTTTCTCACTCTCATGCTAGTATACCCATGTTATTATCATGTTAGTATACCGATAAGACTTTTGGTTTGTGTGTGTGTGTGTGTGTGTTTGTGTGTGTAACAAAAATCTGTGCCAATTGGTGGGCTGGTCATTCACGACTACATACTGGCAAAAAGGATTGGTGAAACAGAGAAAAACAGTCATTACAACAACAGAGCACCTTACAGACCTGCATGTAAAACTCTGAGAAAAGCTGTTGTGTATTTTGTGATATGTTGATATTTACCATTGCCAGATGACTGACAGCAGCAGAGACAGAGACAGAGATTTTCTGTGTGTGTGTGTGTGTGTGTGTGTGTATGTGTGTGTATAAAGGCGGTCTTCTGCTGAGGAGGGGAGATAAGGACTCTATCTTAATGGCTTCTCTCGTCTGCCACTCAGCCATCAGACAAAGATTTCCTCTCCCTCAGTCCAGATAAACACACTTCACAACCTTGTCACACATCTTGCACAAGCCAAAGAGAGAAAGAAAGGAAGCAAATGAGAGATGGGCAACCATAGAGATCCATAAAGGAATAGTTAACCCGAAAATGAATATTCTGTCATAATTTACACACCCTCATGTCATTTCAAACCTGTTCGACTTTCTTTCTTCTGTAGAAAACAAAAGGAGAAATGTTTAGGAATGTGCTGCCCACTCTTTTCCATACAATAAAAAATGAGGTACTGGAGTTTTCCAGCTTCAAAAGCACCATAAATATATCATAAGTAAACCCTATGGCAAGCCAACCAGTTGTGAATTTCACAGATTTGGCAGTTTTATTTTTAAAAATTGCACACACGTCATTAAAAACTCAAGTCCTCATGCATTTTTATTATACAGAATATAGAACAGAAGTGACCTGCACAGTTTTCAAAATACCTTTTTTAATGTTTCATGGAAGATAAAGTCATTTGGGTTTGGAATGACATGAGGGTGAGTAAATGATGACAGAATTTTTATTTTCAGAATAAAATGAAGTGAAATGCTTGATTTTGAACCAAAATATTTTGTTCTGTTTGGTTTTTGTGAGGGATACAAATACTGATGGGTTTCAGGAAGCTGAAGAACTAAGAATTTTGCCTCTTAGGGGGTAATAGCTGAACTCTAGCTGTGTGTGTGTGTGTGTGTGTGTGTGTGTGTGTGTGTGTGTGTGTGTGTTGTGTGTGTAACAGTGTAAGGGAATTGTTTACTGCCTGTCTGTGTCAGACCCTCACTACTCGGGGCCTCTAATGCAGCACAGCTGTGAGGGGGCTTGGACACTACACATCTACTGAAGGGACCTATTGTGTGTTTGCATGTTTGCGTGTGTTGGATGCATGTATGTGTATAGATAAACAGATAAAGACTGTACACACATGCACGTGTGTTTCTGTTAATTTGTTCTGTACATTTTTTTTGCATGCGTGCAAATTCCTGTATGAACATATGTGTGCGGTGCAGTTCAATTCTCACATAAAAGCCTGCAGTTAGAAAAGTGAAGTTTGTAGATTTGTCGGAATTGAGCGAATCAGCCCATCTGGAGAATTTGAACCTTGAAAGCACCTGCCTTCTCCATTCACGCTCTCGTTCTCTTAAAAAGCCATCTTCATTAATAGCAGCTTTTAAAGTGGATGAAACTGTTTGGAACTGCTCTTTATTCCTGTTCTGATGGATTTTCTGCTCTCCGTCTTTCTCACTGGCTGTTGTTGATGTTATTTCAACTCTTTTTTTATTTTCATCTATTTCTCCATCACCTTGCAGCCTTGACTCGAAAGATCGTTAAAATGTTTAACTACAGATAATTGCTACCTGAGAGAAGGTAATTAATGTGCCGCTTACGCTTGTGTGCGTGGATTTGAATGTATATATGTGTGTGCATTTTATTCACTATGTTCTCTTGCCTTTGAAACATCTCTACAATATCCTGTCTTCCGTCACCACTTTGTATTAGTGCTTTCTAAGGCAAGCATTGCTATTACTACTGCTCATACTTGGGGTTAAATTGTGTGGCTTGTTGTTTAGAATTTTGCTATTATGTTTCTAAGTAATCACAGGATTTTTGCTTGGTGCATTATTAATGTAGTGAAAAATTCCCATAGATTTACATCATGACTGACTTTTCACATTCAAACACCACACATTTTCATCAGAAATTGTTCTCAGAAAAGAAACGAAGGAGCCGTTCATACCAGGGCTCTGAACCGGTTCAAGGAACGAAAACGAAAACCGGAAACGAACGAAATTTTGACTGGAACAGAACCGGAAACAGAAACGAAATCAAATTTTATAGTTCCGAACAGAATCGAAAATTTGAAATGGCCATTAACCGGTTAATAACGTTATTTTATCGTTCCATTTAATATTTGAAATTTACTGTCAACCAATCAGGAATTCAAGTACTACAGACTATGCAAATGTGACGCTGAAGCATCCAAAGAGTGAAATGCCCGCCCGCGCTCAGCTGTGAACTCTTGGTAAGTCGCAATGGCAATGCAACGGCGTTAGAGTTTATCTGAGTTTATTCAACAGATCTTACGCACCTGCAGCGCTTCTGTGAACGGAGAAAACAGAATAAAACTATAGGCTTACATAAAAAGGAATATATATGCCTATACACTAAATATATTTCACTAAATCATTGACAGATTAACAAAACGAAAGAAAAAAAAAATATTCTGAGTTAGACCTACGGTTCATTGTGACGCATTCCAACGTTCTCGGAAAGGAAAACGACACGGCAAAAAGTAGTTTTCTTTATTTTGCAAAATCTTTACAGCTTTATTTGTTTTGCAAAAGCTTGACAGTTTTGAATTATGTCTTGCATCTGTATAACCAACCAGGGGTGCGTTTCCCAAAAGCAACTATGGTCGCAAGTTCCGTCGTTACCAAGAGAGTTCAATAGGACTTACAACCATAGTTCGCTAACGATGCTTTTGGGAAACGCACCCCAGCGTTGGTATGGCCATATCGCGCTGGCGCCTCACGCGCACAAAGACACATATTTTTGCGACATTGCAGCCTGTTCATTATCAAAGTAAAATACAGTTAAAGGAAAAATAAAAAGTTACAGTGCTCCGTTGTCCGATCTGTTGCGTTCAGCGTGACCACCACCTCACTGTGCTGATATAGTCGATGTGAAGGATGATGTTTTACGTCGATGAAAGTAAAAGACTATAATAAATAATATTTATTAGATAAGTCGCGAATATGGAATCATTTGGTTTCGTGCCGAGTGAGAGAGGTAGGCATCAGTTTCACCCTTTGTTTTTGGATTGATGTTTTTATAGCCTTTTATAGCTATAGCCTTGTTTAGAGGATTTGTTGTGGAGAGAAACTAATAACTGTGTTTATAATGTTTGTAAACAATTTGATTTACCGGCATTTTAGCCTACATCAATAATAGACTAATAAAATGCGACGCGGCTTAGCCTATGTTTTTTTTTCCTCAAAACACAATTTTATAGCTACAAGTAGCGTTGTTTTAACAAAGCAGCAAACACTTTTAAATATCTTTAAAAAAATACTTTAATGTCTTTAAAGCATTAATAGATTTTTTCTTTTGTTTAGTAGCCTACATTTAGAAATTTAAAAACCTAGAAAAGATGATGCTGTATTGGCTGTGACTAAGCGCAGGGGGTTTAGATAGGCCTACCATCTCTTTCTGTTTTTTTTTTTTCTTTCTTTTTCTTTTTGTGTAAAGAAAACACTGTACTTTATTATTATTATTATTATTATTATTATTATTATTATTATTATTATAGACAAAGACTATTTAAAAAATAACGTTATTAACCGTTATTTTTTCTAATCGAACCGGTTTCGGAACGGTAATAATACAGAGGAACGCAGGAACGGAAACGTTAAAATATCGATTCTGCTCGGAGTGAACCGATTGACTTTTTTTTTCGTTTTCAAGCCCTGGTTCATACAACGTATTTTTCAACTCCGCTGCACTACTTTTCAGTTGTTTTTCTATGTCAACACATGCTAGACAGACATGTTTGACCATTGGACTTGCATCTCATGTCTTTTGTAGCATCTCATGCGTGACAGCATTTAAAAAAGAAAAAAAAAACGCATCTTTGAGACTTTGCGTTTTTTTCACTATTCCACTGCTACCGCCTTGTATTTTTCAAAGCAAAAACATGTTTTGTGTGAATGCCCCCTAATTCTGTTTCATACATGTATAATATATTACATATATACACACACAGAGAGAGACAAAACAGTGTTATTTGTATTTATCAGGGCCATAGAAGTCTACAGTCCTAGCAGAGGTCAGGCTGGGTCGTTGTGTCTTGAACATTGTCATGTTGCTAACAATTTCCTCAGTGATCACCAGGAAAATGCACAAATAATGTTACCACAATGCTCTAACTACATTATTACAGTTTGTGCTGGAGAGGTCAGGGCACAGTGCTATTCCGAGTTCACTAACTTACTCAATAAATTGGATAACATACCAAACATTATGATTTTTTCATTCTTATCATATATTAAATACCATACAAAGACATTGTTTGTTGTAAATATTAGCATGACTCCAGGGGCCCGTTTCAATAAAGAGGTTCAACCAACTCTGAGTTTAAACTTGAACTCTGAGTTGACTTACCCTGAGATGGGAAACACAGGGTTTTCGGTTTCAGAACGGCTGAATTGTGTTAGTTTATTCAACTCTGAGTAGGTTGACTCTGAGTTTAGCGCGTGCACCACGACTATGAAAAGTCATGATCAGTGGAGCTCCGAAATTACGATTCACCATGGCAACAGCTCCCGCCAAAAAGACGTCCGCGCGCGTACTTCCGTCAGTGCGTAACTTTAATTCTTAATAAGTGATGCACACTTTCCTTAAAATCTGCATACAGGACTTATAATGTGCTCTGCATCTCCGATGTTTTGAAGAAAACTACCATTTAAAATGGTACCGCTCAAATATGCACATGAATACGGTGTAAAAAAAAATTATAATAAAATAAATAATATAAGGTATTTAGTCTTGTTTCCATGAAGGGAAAAAAAACTAATTTAAGTGATTTTTTAAAATTTTTTTATTTTGCAAATTATCTGGCAATGGGGTAAGAAATTAAAAATAGCCTATTCTTGTTTCCGTTTGCATTAAGATTATTTTTCTTACCCTATGGAGAACAATTTTATATTTTAACAAGACTAAATATCTAGGTCATTTTTCATCTATAGAAAATGCATCTTAACTTAAGAATTTTTAAATATTTGAAATAAGACAAAAATACTCAGTAAGAAAAGCAATTTTGCAGCTTGAATGAATGAATGAATGAATGAGGAATTAAAACATCGCTTACACTTTAAAAAGGGGGAGGAGACGGAAAGAAACTCTGGGTTTACCGAAGAAAACCTGTTCCCGACCAGGTTAGGTTCACAGAGTAAGTTACCTCTCTTTCAGAAACAGGCTTGACTTACCCTGCTTTCCCGGGTTTGACAAACCTCCCATTTTGAAACGGAAAACCCAGAGTTTCCCTCATTTCAGGGTTAACATACTCAGAGTTTTCACTTAACCTCCTTTCTGAAACAGGCCCCAGGAGACATACAAAGAAAATCTGATTAGTATTTACATGCATGTGTGTGCAAGTTCACAAATGTACACTAAATGTGTCTGCAGTATGTTCAGAAGGTGGACTGCAGTGTGTGTGTGTATGTGTGAGGAGGTTGAGAAAGACTGACGCTCTGTTTAAAGTTCAGCGTTAAAGTCTTGCTGCCGTATTTCAATCTGTCAGACGTGCTTTCCTCCGTTTAGAAGAATAGTTCCTTCTCTCTCTCTTTCTGTCTAGCTCTCTCTCTCTTTCCCTCTCTTTCTCTGTAATAAAGAGTGACAGTGGCCGTGTGTTAGTTACACTATGAAAACACAAAGCATAGAGCTCGCCTGAAAACTCAGATGTGTTTGTATGTGGTTGACGTGCACATGCTTATGCAACTTTTTGTCATCTCAGTTAGATGAAATTCAACCTAAAAAGGAGTTTGTTGGTTAATGCCTATACAATAATATTTTATTTCATTTTTATTTTTGTTTTTTAAATTTTTTTTAGTTTTTTACATTGTTTTTGTTAGTTTTGTTTTGTTTTTACATTTTGTTTTGTATATACGAAAGTTGTCAAACTGATGAATGACGCCACCATTTTATGTGACTTAACTGAGTGTGCGTGCACTTAGTTATACTTGTAAGACAAAACAAGTAATTTTGCCAGCCTTTTTTGCAGACATCTGGGGACGTCCTAAAATGGAAAATGATTCATAAATTTGGCAAATACATTTTTTTCCCTAAAACTGAAACATTCCTTAACTAATATTATCTTTATGTAAAAACAATAGAAGCCTATTATACTGAAGATAAGCAAAGTGCATGTGTGTGTGTGTGTGTGTGTGTGCGCGTGCGTGTGTGTGTTTGATCATAAGTGTGTGCGTTTGATCAGAAACACAACGGAGGGACACTGTGGCTGAAGGAAGGGGGCAGTGCTGCTGCATGTGTGTGTATGTGTGTGTGTACACTACACCATGTCATGCTCTGGCCCTTTAAGAGGCGATCTAGCAGCTTAGAGCCATAGAGAGGGGTGGAGAGAGCGAGAGAGAGAGAGAGAGAGAGGGGAGGGAGTGCGAGGTTCGGCGTGTGAGAGTGTGTGTGCAGCGGAGAGAAACAGAAACAGTCTTTGGTTTTGCGAGAGGTTAGAGGAGCACCAGGCAGCGTGTGCGTGTATGTGTGTGTGTGTTCTCGGAGGTCCCCGGGTGTCGGACGCGAATGTTGTCGTGGAAGGACTCCTGCATCTCAGACCCCTTGTTTCAGCATGCTTACTGAGCCTGAGCTTCCTCAGGAGTTTAACAGGTACGTTCACACACTCACGCTCACTTTTCCAAGCCGTGCCGGGAGGAGGAGAGCGAGGGACAGGCAGATGAGCAGGAGAGAGTGTGTGTGTGTGTTAGTCTAAGAAACAGACTACTTTATTCGTTTGTTTGGCATGTTTGAGGCTGGCTGTGTGTGAATGTGTCTGCGGTTTAGAAAAGAGAAGAAAGTTCAGTGTGACTGCGAGATGTGTGTGTTTTCTAGACACACTCTGTGAGCATGGGACACTGGGACTTCTCAATATCCCACTTTGAAACTAAGTTGTAAATGACTCTAGTGTTTGATCTAACAGGTTACATGCTGTCGGTGTGTATGTTTGTTTGTCTATCTCCCTATATACACACATATATATCTATATACACGTGTGTGTGTGAGCGTTAGATGGTGTTTGATAAGGGTCGGTGCTCTCCTGTCAGAGTTTCCCTGGCACAACCTCTCTTTTTTTGCTCATGTTGCACTTCAGGGTAACACGCTTGGCAAACAAAACAGAGCATTTCACTTCTGTACGACTTTCTTGCTTCACAAAGTCTTTTTTCCCATTTGTTTGTGTTGTTTTAATCTTATGTTGTTTTGGTGTTTTATTGTGGCCAGATGTCTGCACTGGCCTTCTGTTGTGGTGGTCCGAGGTGGGAAATGTTCTCACCTACTTTAATATGTCATCAAAAGTGGCTTTGCTGCCGAATAAAGAGGGTTTGACTTTAAAGCTCCATAGGGAAGATTACCCATAATACTTGTTTTTAATGCAAGCTTCACCCCCGACACACACACATTTTTTTTATTGCATTAGAGCACTGCACTGTTTTACCAAATGAAACTAATCTTTTGTTCAGCGATAAACTCTGGGGTTTTATCCCTGAATTAAGAACACATTTATACATCAGGAAAATGTGTTTTTAATAAATCATCACGCTCTCTCTAGGGGGAGGGCGAGGAGGGGGGCAGAAAAAGATAACAACAACTATGAGGAATTAAACATTTAAAGGATTACATAGGAAAGCAGAATGTATAGTGATAAATGTAGGGATTACAGTGACTTAGAAGAAAAGGATGGTTAAACTCTACTTTCCAGTAATGCTGGCTGTCAGTGGTTAAAGAGCATGGAAATGAGTGTGTGAGTGTGTGTGTGTGTGTGTGTGTGTGTGTGTGTGAGTGAGTGTGAGGACGGGAGCAAAAGCGAAGCGTTTGTCTGTGTAGAGTGTATGTGTGGCTGTGTGTGTGTGTGTGTGTGTATATGTGTCTGTCTGTGTGTGTCTCTTCTGTCCTGATGCTGAGTGTTTTTGACACACCGTAAGTCTGCTTTTATTTTTAATTTGTGCATAGAAAAACAGACGGACATGAAGCGAGGAAATAATGAGACCTGGAAAAAATGAAATTATAATGTTTGATGGTGATACAAAGTAATTTATTATTGTTATTTGCATGTTGACATCCTAGAGCATTGAAAGTAATTTCGTCTTTTGAATGCTTAAATTAAAAAGATTCGCTTAAATTTAATTTTGTTTTCATTTTAAAATTAGAGGTTTTGTTAAAATGATAATAGGAAAATGAACATTTATTTATTAAGAACATTTTCTGTTTTTTGTAGTTTATTTTATATTTGACAAAAAATATAAAATACAGAACTATTAAGTGTTTTTCAAAGCTGTACTATAAAACGGTAGTAGATAATTATACGAAATGTTGCTTTGCTTAAAATATATTGCTAAATCTTTATCCTAAATATTTTAAATATATTATTATTATTATTATTATTATTATTATTGGAGGGGTGATTTGGGTGAGTTTAGCTTTATTGGAGGAGCACAGAGGAGATTCTGTGGCCAAACTGTCACATTCCTCAAAGAGAGAGAGAAGTAAGGGAGGGAGAAAGGGGACTTTAACACTTCTCCATTTGTCTCCCTCCTTTAATGGATGGTTGTGTTACATCTCACTCTCTCTTGCGCTCTTTCTCTGTCTGTCTGTCTCTGGGTCAGTCAATTCTTCCTGGTAAAGATACACAGAAAACACAGTGGGTTCGTTCACCAATAAGCGTGTGTGATTGAACTAGCTGGCGACAATTTGGCTGATGCACTTCAATTTATGATTCCTCTGCATCAAAGATAAAACAGCTTAAACCACCAGCCTGTCTTTACCTCTGTCACTTTAACACATATTACTTGCAAGCTGCTTTGTAGCATACGCAAAGTGTGGCGTTATATAGTTAAAGGAGTATGTTTATGTACTTAGAAACAGAGACGAAATTGTCTCCAGAAGTGAGAGAAATCTTATAAAAAAAAATTTTTTTTTAAATCTTCCTTTGGAGAACATTCAGAAACCTACTCATTTAAAAAAAAAAAAAGTAAAGAATGTGGTTTTTAATATATATTTATATTCTAACAATGCAAAAGGTTAAGGTCAGAGTTTCGCTATAGTGTTTATAATTAGCTTTATATAAACACATATGAAGTCTATGGTTGAGGGACTATATTAAGACAGTATTACTCTATATTGAGCAGACCAAATGACTGTTGTGGGGACAAGGTAGTCCCTTAAGAAAAACAGTGTAGTAAACAATAAATATTGTCTAAATTTAAATTTAGAAAGGTTTATATGGGATTTAAGGGAACAAAAATATATTTAGCTTTTTAGAAAAACAAAAGAAGTCAACGGAAAGTCTCCACAGTGATAGAAAAACAAGCACTGTATGTGTGTATGTCTGTTCGTACTTAGCTATAGATTGGGTACAAATTTGTCCATAAATAAGAGCTAAATCTGACAAACACTCCCTTTAGGGACATTCAGGAATGTATTCATTTTGGGAAAACAAAAAACAAAACAAAACAAAACAGAACCAAATAAATATATATATATATATATATATATATATATATATATAATTTTATATATAATATATAATTTTAATAATATAATAATGTATAATTTTTATTTTTTAAATAGTAACATTACTTTTTTTAATTGTAGTATTTTTTGAAGGAATACACTTACCTTGTGTGTTTGTCTATAGCAGTTATAATTAGCTTCATATAAAAACACTAGAAATCTATGTTATGTCCTCATTTAAGCTTAAAGCGTGTGTGTGTGTGTGTTTGTGTGTGTGTTCTGTCTGATTGATGGAGGTTCTGGATCTTCTCTCTGGGTCATTCATTGCAGACTGGCTCTATTGTGTAGTCCGTGTTATGAGCTCTCGCAGCGGCTTGATAACCGTGTCTCCATGAAAAAAGGAGGGTCAGCAGTGAAGAATGCAGAAGTGTTTCCTCCTCCCCCCTTCAGAAGTCTTCCCAGACCTCCCCTGTGCGATCAGCTGACCGTCGGGACGTCCGCTAAGACTGGGGGGAACTGAGTTTGTCCCGTTTAGGTTAAAGTCTTATTTATCAAGTCCGAGAGGATAATAACACAGAAACCATATGACGACAGGTCAGAGGTGACGGCCTAGACAATTGCATCATGGGAAGGATATTAAAAATCAGTGGACTGCTTGGCTAAATGCTGCTTTTTTTTTTTTTTTTTATCCAATCCCTCAAGCTGTATAATAACGGCTCTGTACTTGCAGGTAAAGGAGGAGTCTGGGTGGAAGACTGTTGCATATGCCCGTTACACCCAATTTGTTGTTGTACAGGCCTGTATGAATGGAGTAAATTATCTCAGCACCCGTTTTCACAGCCGCCGGGGCTTCTGGGAGCAAATCATGATGGATAAGCATTTGACGGGGGCATCATATTCACAGACACTCACACACACTAAAAGAAGACAAGCAGAGGCTGAGAAAGTTTTCATAGAAGTTTCAAGTGTGTATGTGTGTGTGTGTGTAATATGCAAAATGTCACTGAAAACATGAGTCAGTCCAGAGAAATAAATAATTAGAGACGAGAGATGACAGGAAACTATGCAGACAGATGAAGTGATGACTAAAATACTGGCAACCCCCCTCTGTATGAATGTGTGTGTGTGTGTGTGTGTGTGTGTGTGTGTGTGTGTGTGTGTGTGTGTGTTGATGCAGTAGTTGCCTTGGCGCTGTGGGCACGGCATTCACTGGTGCCTTGTGTCCACCCAGCGGCAAACACACACCATTGCTTATTATGCGTTTGTGTGTGCAAGCAGGCTTGTTTTCGCTTTGCTCATATGACTTTTGATTTCGTGTGTGTGTGTGTGTGTGTGACTTCACCTCCATGCCTAAACAGTAATGGCTGACAGTGACATTAGGCTCTGTGTTCTTGCCTTTTGTGGCGACGCTGGACAGGAAATTGGGGTGGCCCTGCAGCCCTCGCGTCAGAGGGGAATACAGAGACGGCTTTGTGTTTTCTCTGCGTGCGTGTCTGAATAATGTGTGTATTTAGAGACACACACACTAATGTGAAATTATTATTCACCGACTTTAAGGAGGGGTTGACTTTTTAAAGTTTCTTTGAGTGATTTTTCAAGGGAAATCTTTTTAGCGCAGTTAGCTAGCTATCAGCTATCTTAAAGACGTAAACAAATCTGGAAAAGTTTTTTGTGAGAGATTAGTGGTGTGTAAATCTCTCATAAAATACTTTTTTGTCAGTACAGATCCTAGTAGTATATATTTTCTGTTATTTTTTAGTGCTGTAGCATTACTAAAATTATATTTGTACGTTAATAAAACATTTTCACTTATTTTTTTCTTATTTTTTAGCATCAGTGCATGGAAACGTGATTTTTCTATTATGTTTTGGCAAATGAACCAACCTCCCTCCCCCACACACACACACACACACACACACACACACAAAAAAAATCCAAGTGCCGTCACAGCAGCAGCGAAAGCTGTGATTAGTGATCACGGCGTGAATGATGAAGAGCCCTTACAAGTTTGCACTACGGATGAATTTACTTCAGCGGAGTCGCTCTCTCTGACTCACTCTTCGCTTCCGCTCCTCTGCCGGCCGCTCCATTCCCACAGAGAGAAAAATTGAGAGAGCTATAAATAGCTGTAAAGTAATATACTTAAAAGACTGTTCAAAACAGAGAGAGCTGGGCACAAATGGTTGATTGTGCAAAAGGGGACGTCCTGACGGGACTATCTGCGACTTTATCGTCCTGGGAGCAGAAGATAAAGAGTAGAGAAAGGGATGAGCACTTCTCCTAATGTCTGAGTGGATTGTGAGGTATTCTCAGTTTCCTACCGAAGGCATCGCTGTTGTTATCTGTGTTGAACGGGCTGATTGTCTGAACTTTTGGACACACTTTGTTTCATTCCCACAGTCTGATAACAAAGAAGAGCTGACCTCCCTAATCAAATAATCATATTACACAGCAATTTACCTTCACCAAGTGTAATGATGTTTTTATATTTTTTTTAAGGGAGCTTAATGCATCAGAAAAAAATGTTTTGTGAGAAATGTCTAAATATGCTTTAGAGATATGGCACTGTTTGTGTTGATTTACTTCAGATAAAAATGTAATGAGGGGAATGTCTGGGGATGTCTTTAAAAATAAAAATAAATATTTTGTATATATACACACACACACACACACACTTATGCAAAGTTTTATTCAGGCTACAGTGTTACATAAAATAATGCTAATTAATATTATCAGCATTATATAAAAACAACAGAAGGTGTCTATCTTGACTTTTTCAACCACGCTCTGTGTATCTGAATGCTTTTGATCGTAGGCATGCAGGCAACATCCACAAAGCATCATCATGCAAGTTTTTCCGTGGGCCGCGCACATCCGAGTGTGTGCGTATGTGACACGTTTAGCCTCTAAATTATGTCCTGTCATTAGAGGCACTTCTGGAGTGTTAACCACTGCTGATGGTGATTAGGTAAAGCTCCTAGATTCAGTATTTAAAGTGCAGCTCCACTCCGCTGTTTAATGGACCCTGTATTTTGGACGATTAGCGTCTGCAGAGAAATGTACATGTGATATGAGAGGGACTTAGGAGAGTGCTCAATCTGCGTCTAAGCTCAAAGGGGAAGTGTGCCTTTAATCTGGGCTTAACGCACGCAGTCTGCAGGAGGGGGACGAGCGGCGCACCAGTGGGGCAGCCATTAGCTTTTAACGATTAGCTGCGAAAGTTAGCCTCTAGACCTGCAGTTCAACTTCGATGGGACAGGGTGCGAATGCTGAAGTTTGCGAAATATACAATAAAGTGATGGCATTTTCTTTGAAAATACACCCCGAACTGGATAATGCTGGTGTTTGGAAATTATACTGCCATCATTTGTGTTCCTACATTAGTGTGTGTTTAGTCACCTCACCCGTATCAGCGCATTCGGCTTTGATATTTGAGGCTGTTTATGAATAACATAATTCTTAGCCTTGTGAAAATGAAAGGCAATAAAGTTATTAATCCACCAGATAATGAGCAAAGACCGCTGTTAAAGTTTACAATGCAAATAAGCAGACATGACTAGCCTGTAAGGAAGTCTTAGCTTCAGAGACTGTTCTTTGTGCGTCTGTGTTGTGTTAGTGAGTGTGTGTGTCAGTGGACAGGGTCTGTGTGTTTGGCAGGCCGGCCTTTATTGGAACCACAGAAGGATGGAGTGAAATTATGCTAATGGCTGCTAATTATGACCTTGGAGACCAGCTTTTCTGCCAATTTATCTGCTTAATAAAACCCTCTCTTTTTTAATCCCAACATCTCGACAAGCTTTAAATGTTTCATGTAGACTCTCCACCGTGACAGGTCTGCCAACTTTAAATGAAATAGTGGCTATAACCTGCTCACCCAGTGAGCGGAATTGTATAGTAATTATACTTCAAAGGCTCGCAGGAAAATAGACATTTTATTGCTCAAGAGGAGCTGTGAAAAGCTTCTGTCAGTGGACCGGCAAGGAAGTAGGGAAGAAAGAGGCAAAAGGAAGAGTGTGTGAGACAGGGAAGAGCGGAAAAGAGATGCAGACATGTCTAAAGGTACGCACAGATATAGTTGTAAAATGAATGACGGAGATATATTAATAAAGAAAATACACTCACCTGAGTAATTATTGGCTTGAGAATGGGAGTCATGAAAAAAAAATTTATACTATGTACTGAACCATTAATCTTTTTGTTTATTTATTTTAAGATTCTTTCTTTTTTCTTTTTTTTTTTTAATTTGTAGTATAATTTTTACTACAGATCTGTTCTAAACATGTCTCTTTAACTACTAGCTTTCCAGCTATTCATTATGCTGATTTAAGTTTCACAAGCCTTAACTAAACAGTTATTAAAACACCAGTTCTCAGATTCGAGTTGGATGTGACAAGCAATTTGCTGGTTCCAATACGAACCGGTTCTCGATTGCCTACGTTTAGATGAGGGTCATGTGTGTGTCTTTGTTGGTCCAGATGTGTGTGTTGGGGGTTGGTGTGTTAGAGAAAGCGGCACTGAGGTGTGTGTCTGTCGGAGTGAAACAAAAGGGCCCAGTGTGTGTGAGAGTGTCTGGAGGTAGAGTAAACACGGTGCTGGTGGAGGGGCAGACAGGCCGTGCGGCTCTGACGGCCCAAGTGCAGTTTATACAGCTGCACCGACTGCTTTTATTGCCCCAGTGTGAACCAGCATAAAGCCAAGGTACCCCACACACACACGTTCACATTCATACAGCCAAATTAAAGCAGATATAGTCACTAATACTCACAACTGTACGTATTTCACACCTGTGTTAGTGTTTGTTATGACAGAGCAGTTACTGTCAGGCTCTAGCAGTATGACATCTGCATCATAGTTTATCATTTAACTCTTCACTCCATCTCATCTATAAGTTAGTCGAAGCATGTCTTCATTGTTTCTGTAGCCGCCAGCCTTTGGGTTTGATTGAGGTGAGTCTTAATTTATCCCGTCCAGACGGTTAGAAACGTTATATGATGTTTGTCTTTACAGCTAATCTAAACCAAATAAGCAGTAAATGAGAGAAAGAGAAACCTTAGCAGCGCTCAGGAGCTCTGCCAGATGTGGCGTCTGAGTCAGAAAAGGGCTATGAGAATACCATACAGTTCAGCACACGCAATCTGGACTGTAGCGAGACAGCGGATGCTAGTTGATGAAAGATATTTGTGCTAAAATAGTAACCTCTCTGTTGCACAGACTTTGTGCTTTATGTAAGTCTCGTTTTCTATCTCAGAGCATAAAATATATTAAGTAATTTTGAGATAAAGGGTAAAAAAAAAAAGTTGTAAAGTGTAACTGTGAGCTATAAAGTCAGTTATAAAATCACGGTTGAGATATAAAGTAGTAAGTCGCGGGATATGAATTGACATTATGAGACATGAAATCACAATAATGAGAAAGTTACAATTGTGAGAGTCATAATTATGGGAAAGTCACAATTGTGAGAAATTAAGAGAAATAATGCACAATTATGAGATATAAATTCACATTGTGAAAAAAGTTGTAATTACAGTAAATAAAGTAGCAATAATGAGAAATAAAGTTACAATTGAGGCAAAGTCACAATTGTGAGAAATTACAAGAAATAATTCACAATTATGAGATATAAGTTATATTTAGAGATATAGAAAGTTATTATAAGAAAGTTATGAGTCAAAGTTATGAGTCATAAAATTGAGTCATAGTTGTAATTCTAACAGAAATAAAGTCAAAATTATGAGAAATAAAAAATAAAACATTATTCACAATTACGAAATATAAAGTCACAGTACTAAAAAAATATTACACTTGTTAGATATAAAATCATAATTATGAGAAAGTAACAATTATGAGGAATAGTCACAACTGTGAGTTGCTGTTACGCATCATAATTGTGTACGTAGTATATATTTTAATAATAATGATATATAGTATTACATATGGAATGGGCTTCCGTAACATTGCTTGTAAAACAGCTTTTGGGGGAAAGCACAGTTCCTACAACACTTAAGTCAAATAAAATTTGTTTGCCAATTCTTTTACTTGCAGAGTAGGAGCCAAATAAAAGTACTTCTCTCCATCTCCCTTTATCCTTGTCTGTCTTTTTCTCTTAAAAGAGTGGTACTTATTCCCCAGGGCCATAGTAACACTAGCCCCAAGGCTGAGAAGCGTCTATGAAAGCACTTAGGCAATGCTGTAAGCCAGATGAAATCTTATTACGAGAGCATATTCATTTTTCCTTCCCGTGCATTGTGGGAGAGAGAGTTCATTTAATAAATGCTTTTTCTTCCTGACGGAACACAGACCGTCATCAAGGCCTATTTTCTCTGGCATTGTCAACACCATATACACTGTCATTAACATCTACTGTGGCACACAAGCTCACGCACACACCATTGTCTGTCTGTGTTCTTGGCTAACGTGATATTTGATGTGCGCTGGGCCGTCTGCACTTTTCTTTAATGGGCCGCTCGAGTCTTTACATCAAACAGGCTGGCTAAACACTTCGTGTGCGGTGCTGCTGCAGTAAATGGCTCTGTGATAGTGTAGGTGGGATGTCTCTTTGATGGAGGGATGGATGTGGACAAAGCTATGGCGTTGATGGCTGTCATTATGCGAGTAGTGTGTGTATGTCAGGTGTGTGTGTGTGTGTGTGTGTGTGTGTGTGTGTGTGAAATGCTCCTGTATATGTCACACAATTAAACAACAGCCACATCTCTGTCTCTGCCATGTCTTTCCTGAATGCCTCAGTCACTTTTCCTTTCTCATTTTTCCAGGATGTCTTCCAAGCGACCAGCCTCTCCATATGGGGGAACAGATGGAGAGGTAGTCATGGCGACGAGCAGACAGCGATTGGAGGATGAAGAGGTTGATGGACATGCTGTCATTCACTTGCCCCTGAGTTCGTACTTCAGCAAAGTGTCCCCGCAATCTCCACGACTGCTCGACAGCCCCCCAACACTACACGCGAACATGGTAAGTCGTCCCCCCGTGATACGATTGGACGAAGCCCATATCAGCCCCTCCCAGTTGGTTAATATGCATTAGATGGACTCCTCCTTCTTAGAACAAGCCCCTCCCATTGTCTCTCTCACTTACACTTTTGGTGTGGAAATGCCCATCACGCTTCGATGATGTCACAGGCAAATGCAGCAAGACAGGTCGTCTTTTTGAATGTGGCCAAAATGACTCATAAGCTTGACTGTTCATGTGTCATTTTGGAGTGTGAGTTCATGATGGGTCATTGTAGTCACGGAGGACATAGACTGTATCAGACATTCAGAAGCTGTTTATTTAAAGCCATACGATGAAATATAAGCGAGATGGACTGTGTGACCCCGATCGCCGTCCTCACGTTCACACGCACCTGAGCTCTAGTATCTCTTCAGTGACCTTTCGCCCGACTCTGCTATCTCTTTCTCTCGATAAACTTGTGTCGCTACAGGCTTTGGGAATCAATTTGGCTGTAAAACAATGAATCAGTACTTAAGGAACTTAACGGTAAGCTAATCCTGCAATTAACTGTGATTACAGGGCACGCTGGACTCTGCAGTTTTGGAACCGTTTCCCACAATAAACCAAAGTCCTCGAGCTTTCTCACTCAAGCGTCTCCTTCGTTCTCACTTTATACACTCAGCTTGCAGCGCGGTGTGTTTGTTTATGACTGTCGGTTCTCTCTTTTAGAGTTGCTTGCTGTTAAACTACTATATTTTTGGGGAGGGGGGTGTGCAAAATTTTTACCTTTTAGGAAGGTGCATATTAGTGCCTTAAAGTACTAATATGCTCCATTTACACTCTTAAAAATTAAGGTTCCAAAAGGAGGTTTTCACAGCGATAGTGTAGAACCCTTTTAGTTTCCCCAAGAACCTTTCAGTAAACAGTTCATAAAATAACGTTGTTTTTTTTAAGTGTAAAAGAGCATCTTAATAATAATAATAAAGAACATTTTGTCACTATAAAGAATCTTAAATGTTCCATAAATGTTAAAAGCTCTTCATGGAACCAGATGCCAATAAAGAAACTTTATTTTTAAGAGTGTATGGGAAGGTAATGCACAAAGATGTACCTTTTGAGGTTTTTCTGATAGTGTAGTAAGTTTCGATTTGACACAGATTTGCATTTGGCTGTTGTGGATGATGATGTCAGTTTAGTAATACAAATAATAAAGCTGCACGTGAAACCAAACAAATGTTTATTATACAATGGATTGTTATCCTTATTAATAGGGCTGTCAAGTTATTAATCGCGATTAATCGCATCCGAAATAAAAGTTTTTGTTTACATAATATATGTATGTGTACTGTGTATATTTATTATGTATATATAAATACAAACACATGCATATGTATTTTGAAAATATTTACATGTATATACATTTTATATATTTATATTCTTATATTTTATATTATATATTTAAGAATATTTAATATATAAACAACATATTTTTCTTAAATATATACATGAATGTGTTTGTACTTATATATACAAAATTAATATAAACAGTACACACACATATATTATGTAAACAAAAACTTTTATTTCGGATGCGATTAATCGCGATTAATAACTTGACAGCCCTACTTATTAATCATAACATGAATAATTATGTATCAGCAGCAGTGCAGTGCTTGTAATTGTTGTGTTATCTGAAAGACTAGACTGCTGTCTCTGTCTCTCGCGCTGACATGACAGACGTGGCATGAAAAAACATGCGCGCTGTATTTGATGTGGATTAATAAAGCGTATCCGTCTCGAGCACGGGCGGATTTTGGGGAAAGCAGGCTGGCATGTGTGAGACATTAAGTTTCCCTGAGCCGATCCGCGCTGACTGGCAGAAGAGTTGAGTGAGAGAGAGATTTACACGAGTGGGGACTCGGAGGGGCTTTGTCACGGCAATTGTATAAAGTGATAGGGAAGTGTAAATCGACTCGGCGAGTCCCTGGGTAGCACGCAGCGGAAGATTACCGCTTTATCTTGTCATTGTAAATTAACACGGCAGCGGCGCACACGCGCTTCAGACTCCGCTGACCTCTTCATCCTGAGAGAGAGAGAGAGAGAGATGCGCGTTCGTGACGATGGGGTCAGTGGGGCTGAAGCGCGCGCAACCCGCTACAATAGAAGTCGGTGCGGCGGTGCGCGTCCCCGGCAGTCTGTAAACTCCTGCCAGTTTTTTACAGGCGGGAAGTAGAGGGCTTTGAAACCGAAAGGTGGGAAGAGCTTTACACGCGGGTGATAATAGCGAGGTGTTAATTACTCTCCCTTTTGTCCGGTTAATGAGGAGAGGCATTAAGGGAAGACGTGTTCTTATGTGTGTTTCACGTTAAGATTCGTTCTTAGATGCGTCAAATGCAGCCTTTTAATGTCAAAAACAACAAAATACCCTTTAACCTGACTCCTGTACAGTGTTCATAAAAAATAGCTTTTGTAAAAATCAAAATTTAATTTTCCAAAACGTCTTTAAAAGCTCATTTAATTTGTTGATATATTTCTAACTTAATAGGCTGTTTTTATTTAATATTTTAAATACTTTATTTTTAATTATTTTTACATTTTGATTATAATAAAATCATTTATTTGAGTTTTATTGTCAATCCAAGCCCAGATTTTAAAGTTTTAAAGAGAGAAACCAACAAAACAGTCAGAGCAGTTAGTAAAACTAAACTCAAATTTTATTTAGTTTTTTTATGTGGAACATTTTGCTTCAGTGTCACATTTGTGTTCTTGTATTTTTAATGTTTTTTTTTTTCAAACAAACAATCTACAAATCTGACAATATATTGAAATTGTAGTGTCACCCAAATCTAATTAATTAAAGCCTTTTTCTATGGCATAACCTCAAGTAAATTCCCTTCTACAGAAGGACAGGGATGAGACAATGCAAGGTGTTTTAAAGTGTGTGAAGCGTTTGTAAATCTTCATCTGTGTGTGTGTGCGCTCACGGCAGGATCAGGGCTGACAATAGCTCGGTTGAGCCAGGTTTAGAGGTGAGCAGATTGCGAACACACGGTAGAGATCAGCAACACGGGCTTAAGACAACAGACGAGGCGTCAGCACCGCAGGAGAGGAGAGATGTCCAACTCGAGCGTGTGTGTTTCAGCAGCGGGACTCTTGACAGTTTAACTGAAAGCAAGCGTAGAGGTTAGTTTCCTAGCGCGTGGTGAACGCGAGCCAGAGAATCACACGGCCGTGCGTAGAGTTAGTCTCATTAGCTAGACGCTACCTGTATCAGTAAAATAACCAGATTTTGGTTAGCATATGGAAGCGTGAGAGAGAAACGCTCTGAGGGAAACAGGTTGGAATCCTGCGGAGTACAGGAAGGACAAACATTAAAAAAAGAAGGGAGAAAAAGGTGGCATTTGGAAGAACGTTGGCATCTGTGCTGAAGGAAGAAGACGAGACTAGAGGGGGAAAGAAGGCATTTTGCTTTCTTGGCAAGAGTTGAAGTGTGTTTAAATGTGCTCCTGTCACACATGAGCTTAAGAGGACAAAAGTTGTTTAATTCTGTCGCCATGCTGTCGTGGTTCAGGGATGAAGAGAGGGTCGTGGAGGGAGGCGCAGTTTCAGCCTTTCCACGAAGAATTGACATCTGCACAACTAAAAGCAGAACCACCCACACCGCACAGAACGGCACATCAGAAATGCATATAAATACATACACTCAGTTTTGCACACTTATTCATACACGCACGCGCGCGCGCACATGTAATCGATGGACAAAATAGGGCTACTTAACCTGAATATCAACCCTACTGTAGACCTGTTACTCACTGCCTTATATTTAAAGATGGGGAAAGAAAGCAACACATAAGCCATTAGCTCATCTGCTTCTTCATCTGTCCGAGACTTAGTGTCACGGCCGAGGACGTGAAAAAGCGAAGGAATACAGTTTCCTCCGCCGCCATCTCACCTTCTATTCGAATTGTTTTCTAGACATCTCTGGAGAAAGACGCGAGCTGCGGTTTGAAGTATGCAGTGGATTAGATAGATTGGAAGTGACAGGTGTGACCGTGTTTTAAGATGCATGCCACACTAAAGCAGGCAGAGAGAAACGCCTGCCATTCTGCCACTCGCTCCCACTCTCTCCCTGGCTTTCTCTCTCTTGTCCTTCCCTCTTCTTTCTATCTTTCTTCTCTGTTAGTTCTTTAACAGCTAGTTGACAGTTTTGTTTGCGGATGACGGGGTGATCTTGCACCGCTTTGGTCATTTGTGACTACAGAATTCTCCTAATCCCAGTTCGACTGGCCCGACTGGAGCTGATGGGGACGAGAGGGATGAAACCAAGGGGTGTGTCTGGAAAAACGTGCCTTTTTGCAGGCAGATTACGGAAATGGGGGGAAATCAGTATGCAAGCTGTCATATTTTCCGTGTATCATAAAAGCCTGTTAAGATCTTTTAAGCTTGCCAGTCATCAGTCTGTTTGTGAATGAGTATCAACGTGAAATGTCTCTCGGTATGCGTTCGTAGCAAGTCAAAAGTGTTTCAGTTTAATTAGTTCTACAGTAATTATTATTATGATGATGATGATGATGGATTGTGACGAGCCAATCTGTGTGATATGTTCAGTATAACTGGATATATGGAGTGTGGACAACTGTATGTACTAGATCTGAATGTGATGTTTGTTTATTTGTCAGTTCTGTGTAAAAAAAAAAAATTAAAAAAAAAGGATTGATGTTATTAAATGGCATGCAAATGACTAAAATAAATTAAATGGAAACATTCAATTTTACATAACATAAAAAATGATTATTATAAATGTTTTTTTAAAATATGTAATAATTATAAAATTGAAGAAAAACACTAAAAGAAAAGTGCATATTACTAAATTATTAATAAAAACTACTAATAATCATTATTTTTAAAACTTGTTTCGGTTGCATTTAAACTTTCCATGTTGTATAAAATTAATTGTTTTGTAAATAGTAGCTGATATTATTAAAAATAAATAGCGTATATTTGTCTGAGATTAAATAAATGCCAAAACATTTAAAAATAAGACATTTAGTCATTTAATAATTTTATCACATAAAAATTAATGACTATAAATAAACAGCAGTAAAACACAAAAAAAGCACATTAATTATTATTATTATTATTATTATGTTTTCTATAGCATTTAAAATTTTCCATGTTGTATATAATGAACTGCTTTGTTTGCGGGGCCAAGTCAGATCAGCTAACAGTCTCACTTTACTGATATAAATAAAATTGTATTTGCCACTGTTCTGTCTTGTGAAAGTCTTGTGTAATTCGTGTTGCATTAAGCTTTAGTAAATGAACCATCTGCTGCTCTCTGTTCACTCTCTGAGTTAATGATTAAAAACAGATGTCATTATTAAAATCTAAGCGGGTAACAGACCAGCACAGGGAACTTGATCAGTCTTGTGAACTTCAGTTTGGACTGAGGACATTTTGCTTTGCGTGACGGATGCAGGTGGCAGGAAGGAGCTGATGTTGATTGTTGAGGTGTAAATCTGGTCACTGGATCCCAAACACGTCAGTGGGATTATGCTATTGTCTGACTGGCTGTGGCCGCCGTCAGTCACATGGGTGGCAAGGTAGATAATAGATGTGGATTAACCAAAGATTAACCCTGATTAAAGGACTTGGACTGTTGACCTCATCTCTAAATACCTGACTTGTTTTGTAATTAAACTTTATAAAGTAGATCTGGAGCTGGACCAAAGTATGTGATGTATGTGTGTGTGATAATTCATCAATTATCTATAAATCTACACGTCTGTCATTTAGCCATTTTACAGTATATGTGCATATACTTACATAAGCAACAAACATTAAAAAATAAATGTCATATAATAAATTAATAATAAATATAGTAATTAAGCATTAGTGTTTTGTGCTGTTGCATTTGTTAAAGTTTCACTGTAAAAATGTTATGTCAGACAACCTAAAAAATATGATTTGTGTAGTAAGATCTAAATAAACTGGTTTTATTCAAGTCAAAATGTTATTTAATATGAGTTTATTAGGTTATACCAATAAAAGTAATTTTTATGGCTCAGATTAGTTAGAAATAGCCCCTTAAGGCAACAACTGCACAGTTTCCCTTTTTACAGTGTACAAGCCTACTGAGCCGCATTACATAAGAAACCATAAGATGGGAACTGTTATATGTTTGGACGTAAGATCAATGCATGAAACGTCGAAGATGGTGATTGATATCGCAGCTGTCGTGCTGGTCAAGAAGAGAAGAAAAATGTGGTTGAAAACTTGGACGTTCTTGTGTGTTTGGAGCTGATTCAAAGTAGAAAAACTTCTCTTCTCAGAGAAAGAGACAGTTCCTGTGATGGTGAAACGACTGAAACTTTTCACCGCTAATGATTTTGTCTAAAGAGACTTCAGACCGACAGAGGCAAAGAGAGAGGGAGAGACTTTCTACAGTACAGATGGGCAGATGAGGATGAAAGTAAATCTAAACATGCCTCAACACTCAAGAACAGGATGAAATAATTAGTGAAGGCCTGTTTGTTGCTTTGTTTAACACCCTGTCTCTCTCTCTGTTTCTCTGTCAGGATCAGGATGGCAGTAAAGGCCTGGCCCTGAGCCCCTACCCCCAGCACAACTCGTCTACCTCACCCAGTAAGCAGCAGCAGCAGCAGCAGGAGGAGGGGTCCATGCGGCCGGGGAGCGAACCCAGCTCCGCTTCAGCTCTGGGCACCCCGGAGAGACGCAAGGGCAGCCTGGCCGACGTGGTCGACACGCTCAAACAGCGCAAGATGGAGGAACTCATCAAGAACGAGCCAGAGGGTGAGTGACGGAGAATTTAATACATGTTTTGACACACATCGTCACTTTTCACTCAAATTTTCAGCGTGTTTTCAAAGTCTTGAGAGCTGAACAATGATATAACCTGTCCAGTAATGAATATGTCATACCGTGGTCATTGTTTGCGAATTTTGAGAACATACATTAACACAAAATCATTTAATTTAGCATTTATTTATTTATTTTATTTATTTATTTAAAAAATTCATAGCAATTCATTTATAAATACTTTTTATGTCATTGAAAGAATTGTCAAAATGTATTTTTTATGCTATCACAAGCTACTTTTAATGGCATGGAAAAAAATATTTATTTATTAGAAAATTATGTAAACATTTGTTTATTTATTTATTTTAAAATTCATAGCAATTATTTTATAAATACTTTTGATGTCATTGAAAGAATTGTTAATATACAGGTGCTGGTCATATAATTAGAATATCATCAAAAAGTTGATTTATTTCACTAATTCCATTCAAAAAGTGAAACTTGTATAACGTATACATTCATTCCACACAGACTGATATATTTCAAGTGTTTTTTTCTTTTAATTTTGATGATTATAACTGACAACTAATGAAAACCCCAAATTCAGTATCTCAGAAAATTAGAATATTACTTAAGACCAATACAAAGAAAGGATTTTTAGAAATCTTGGCCAACTGAAAAGTATGAACATGAAAGTACAGCATGTACAGCACTCAATACTTAGTTAGCTCCTTTGCCTGAATTACTGCAGCAATGCGGCGCAGCATGGAGCTTCCATCAGTCTGTGGCACTGCTCAGGTGTTATGAGAGCCCAGGTTGCTCTGATAGTGGCCTTCAGCTCTTCTGCATTGTTGGGTCTGGCATATCGCATCTTCCTCACAATACCCCATAGATTTTCTATAAGGTCAGCAGTTTGCTGTCAATTAAGAACAGGGATACCATGGTCCTTAAACCAGGTACTGGTAGCTTTGGCACTGTGCAGGTGCCAAGTCCTGTTGAAAATGAAATCTGCATCTCCATAAAGTTATCGCAGCAGGAAGCATGAAGTGCTCTAAAACTTCCTGGTATACGGCTGTGTTGACCTTGGACCTCAGAAAACACAGTGGACCAACACCAGTAGATGACATGGCACCCCAAACCATCACTGACTCGGTGGAAACTTTACACTGGACCTCAAGCAACGTGATTCTGTGCCTCTCCCTCTTCCTCCAGACTCTCCTGGGACCCTGATTTCCAAAAGGAAATGCAAAATTTATTTTCATCAGAGAACATAACTTTGGACCACTCAGCAGCAGTCCAGTCCTTTTTGTCTTTAGCCCAGGCGAGACGCTTCTGACGCTGTCTGTTGTTCAAGAGTGGCTTGACACAAGGAATGCGACAGCTGAAACCCATGTCTTGCATACGTCTCTGCTGCAGTGGTTCTTGAAGCACTGACTCCAGCTGCATCCACTCTTTTGTGAATCTCCCCACATTTTTGAATGGGTTTTGTTTCACAATCCTCTCCAGGGTGCAGTTACCCTATTGCTTGTACACTTTTTCTACCACATCTTTTCATTCCCTCGCTTCTCTATTAATGTGCTTGGACACAGAGCTCTGTGAACAGCCAGCCTCTTTGCAATGACCTTTTGTGTCTGCCCTCCTTGGTGCAAGGTGTCAATGGTCGTCTTTGGACAACTGTCAAGTCAGCAGTCTTCCCCATGATTGTGTAGCCTAAGGTGAACTAGCACTGAGAGACCATTTAAAGGCCTTTGCAGGTGTTTTGAGTTAATTAGCTGATTAGAGTGTGGCACCAGGTGTCTTCAATATTGAACCTTTTCACAATATTCTAATTTTCTGAGATACTGAATTTGGGGTTTTCATTAGTTGTCAGTTATAATCATCAAAATTAAAAGAAATAAACACTTGAAATATATCAGTCTGTGTGGAATGAATGTATACATTACACAAGTTTCACTTTTTGAATGGAATTAGTGAAATAAATCAACTTTTTGATGATATTCTAATTATATGACCAGCACCTGTATATTTATTATGCTATCACAAGCTTCTTTTAAATGGCATGGGAAAAAATATTTATTTATTAGAAAATTATGTAGAACATTTATTTATTTATTTGTTTATTTATTTATTTTCAATCTAAGTAAATATTTAAATTAAATTAAAGTGATTTTAAATTTTTTGTGAATACAGTTATTTTATTTTTAGCGCGAGCTGTTGAGCATTGTCACATCAGGCTTTTTTTTTTTCCAGTGTAGAGAGTTTCTTTGACTATAGTGGGAGTTAACTAGCTTTGAGTTGTTGTTCTGAAAAGCTGGAGACCAGCAGGTTTTAGGAGCCATTGGGCAGCCAATTTTTTTCCTCCAGAACCAGTTTTTCTGTGTGGAAACAGCACATGGAACAGGTCCAGATTGGGCATCGGCTCTGAAACCAGCACTGGCACCCTGTCGGTGGAAAAAGTTCACTGTATTAGATTTTCATTGGCACACGTGTGTGTCTTATTGTGATGAAATTACAATGTGAAACTGGCTGAAAGTGTGAAGGATTTCATGGAGAGCATCTCCCATTCTGTCTTTCTCTCCCCAACTCATTCACACACACTCATTCTTTCTTCCATCTATCTATCTCCCATCATTCCTGACTAACAAATTCTGCTTAATGAGAGCTGTTGATAAAGTCAGGTCTTTGTTTAAGCAGGCAGGGATCAGCTGTTCGAAGCCATTGTGTGCCACACTTTACATATTCATTTCAGACTGATTACTGAGAGAACGGCTCTCAGCTGCTTCCACAGGATCTCTCTCTCTCTCTGTCTCTTACATCACACCACACTCACTCTGTAATTAGAGGCCAGTTCCTCATGAATAATCAGAACCTGCTCCCTATGTGAATTAGCCAATGTGTGTGCAAATACACATGTGAACATACTGACGATGGATGGATGGATGAATTGACAGGTTGATAGATAGATAGATAGATAGATAGATAGATAGATAGATGTATTGTTTTCTCACAGTGCATATTGAAGGTTACTTACAGCTGAACCTGCTGTCAACCATGTGAAGAATGCAGAGAAATAAAGCTAGCATTCACTGTAGTATTTATATACAGCAGGATTTAGTGTGCTCTGTTTTTTGTATGTAAGGGTGTGTGGAGGTGTTTTACAACTCTTGCATTACTCCATGCTTTGTCTTAGGGTGAGGTCACACTAGATTTTGCTCTACTGACTTCCATTCATGCTCATGCAACAACATATTCGCAAATTCACATTTCACTGAGACATTTGCCCTATAAAGTATTTAAACGTGTTAATGTCTTGGCTGAGAAAACACACAAACTTCAAAGCTAAGTTTGCAGTTTATCTAGTGTTAACACTGCTTTACCCTGTGAAGCCCTAAATATGAAGAATCAGTTTTCTTGAAGGCAATATTGTCCCAAACTGACTGTTAGTTTGTCGATTTTGCTCCCATATGTGCTTATTTTTGTTGTGCAACTGTTAACCAGCTTGTTTAGGAACATATTTAGAGTTGCCTGAAGATATTGCTGATCTGCAGAATTTTTATTTTATTTTATTTTACTCTATACTTTTTTAGCTCTGATCTACTAGCCAAGCATGTGTAAGACTTTGTAAATGACAGGTGTTGGAGTTTTTCTGGCACTGATTCTGCTCATTTGTGTGAATATCCTCCTATTCTATGAAACCTCGCAGGATTTTGCTTCATTTGCATTTGATTTTAATAGTTACGTCAGAGAAAATAGTTACATTGGATAAAGCCACAAGGTCAAACCAAGAGTCTGGCTTTGAAAATCAACAGCTGTCGTATACAGGAAGGCAGGGAAAATATAAGACGGCATATATAAGATGCTTATAGAACTCTTGAGAACAAGAAAGCAAGCAAGCAAGCGAAAGACAGTCCATTAGCAGGAGACTACAGTAGCGCATTATCTCTCTACTTTCTGTTCAAATAAAATGTGCAAACAAAAGAAGCCCCGGTCCCTCAAGAAGCACGGACACAGAGAAAAAGAAGCAGAAAAGAAAAGAGAAAAGAGAGAAATGAAGAGGGGGAGGTGGGCAGTGCATTGAGCCAGGGCTCTCATAGCCTGATAAAAATCCCTTTTCAACTCGCCTGTCCATTGTTTGCTTGTGTACCTCACAAAGACCATTAGCTGCAAACGGCAGGTTATGATGAAAAATTAATGAATGCTTTAATCATTATGAAAGGGCCGTATTATTACAGTTCCCTTTCTCTCTGTCTCTCTTCCCACCCTCCCTCTCTTTTTCACACACTGCTTCTAGCTGGATCAATCACACGCTCACATGTACACGCACATTCATCGAAAGTCACTCGCGCGCAGTGCGCTGGAAATGTAGCCCTGGCTTGTGAAGGGAAAGTAGAAAGGCAGGAGGAAAGGAAATGGGTCAGAAAACAGTAAGAGAAAAGCGAGAGGGGGCCGTATGCGTCTCGCTCCCCGTGTGAAATCGGGAGTGTGTTAGCGTGTTAGCGAGCCGTTTGCTCACCTGTCCCCCCTCGCTGCTCCACTTCCCCTCAGATGAACAGCCCGAGCTGAGTCGTTTGTTACCACCAGATACCAGCCAAACTTATACTGGGTCAGGCAAGTATGTGTGTGTGCATTTGACCAAGAGCAGAGCATTTGGCCTTTATAAACGAGCGTCCGAGTCTGTCCCTAATTGACTGGCCTCAATGATACAGCACATCTAGACACAGTTTCCATACCTGTTACTGCACAAACACATTTTTGCATCGCTGCAGGTGGGAAAACAGTTGGTTGACTGAAATGAATGGTTAATACCAATATCTAGACAGTAGGGTGGCATTATATAATAATATATAATAATATTTGACAACTGCAATCAGAAATATTAATATATAATTTATGATCATCATAAAATTATAGATAATATATAGCACATAAGATTAACTCAATTTGGTAAATTAATAAACATTTATTTTACTATTTAATATTAATTATTTAATTTAAAATATTTACATATTAAATATTTAAAAAATTAAAAAATAAAATATTCAGAACTCTTTTGTAACTTAAAAATCTTTATTATATAAGAATGTTTCCCTCTCCAGTTTCGGATCTATCTAAATGTAGTTTTGATTAGCTTTTTCTATTTTCAATTATATATATTAATATGTTATGCATACAGCATTACATATTAATATATATAATTGAAAATAGAAAGGTGTTTTGTTCTCTTTTTGTTGTTCTCTTTTTGTTGTTGCTTTACACAGTGTTTATGCTAAATTTACCAAAAAATAAATAAATTACAATAGGCCATGTGCATTTATCTATTGACAGTGCTCAGGCAGTTATTGGCTCAAAATGGTCAAATGTTGTGCAGCTGACCGATATATCTGTCTATCATTTAGTCACCTTTTTCATTTCATGCCTCTTCTGCTCATTTCTCTCTATGTGTGTAGCAATATATTTCAGAAGTGCAGCAAGGACAGCTTCCTGCAGTGTGTGTGTGGTGTGTCAGGCAGCAGCGTGCTGGAGTGTGTGTGCGTGTTATTAGCTTTAGTAATGGAAAGAGGGCAGGAGGGCTGTCAGGGGTTCAGAGGGAACACAGTGTCTCTCTCAGGGGTCTGGACAGCAAACACACACACATAGAGCACTTCCTATGTCATCCATCCACACACAAAAACACTCTTAAAGACTGACCGCAATCAGACAGCTATACTGCAAATGAACTTCATCCTCATCTTGAACTACTCCAAATCTTTGAGAAGCCTTCTTCTTTGATGGTATGATCGCGCTCCTCCTCCTCCCCCCGGCTCTCTGTGGAGGAGATGTAGTCCTCACTAGTGCTTGGCAGTCTGTGTTATGTGGGGCACAGATGTTCAGGGTCTCCTGAGTGTCCACGTGTGTGTGTGTGTGTATGTGTTTGTCAGCCTTGGCACTGGGCTGAGGTTGATTCATGGTCAGGGCCAAGCTTTGGTTCCCTGAGCACTGAACCTTTCTCACACACACACACACACACAGAGCTCTCAAGCTGAGCATACGTCACGCAGCCCTTTACAGACAATGGTCTCATTCACCTTCCTGTGCCTCTCTTCGAGTCTCCCCACCCTGTGTGCTTTTACACACAAAACAGATCACTCCTCTCATCACTAACAGAGTCCATAAAGTTATTTTTGCCATACCAGTCAATGACAGGTAAATTTAAGAAAAATTTCCAGTCAAAAGTACTATTTATAGACACAAACTTTTTTGCTATATTTTTATTTCAAAGGGGAATACATATATATATATATATATATATATATATATATAAATA
>JAFVLL020027158.1:0-22894 GCA_021397915.2 Tor tambroides | reverse complement strand
GACGAACAGACGACATTAAAAGACATAAAAGCACCGTCTTTGGAACCCGGAGCAGCCGCTGCGTCTGATCGCGCCGCCATCTTGGTTTCAACTCCATCTTGGTTGGAGTTATTCCAGCTGCTCGAGGCAGTCCCGTGGCCCATTCTCTTGAGATGGGACCTCCTCTCTCAAGCGAACGGCACGCTGTGGCATCCACGGCCTGAGTTATGGGCCCTGCATGTGTGGCCGCTCAACGGGAGCCTTTCGACCTCCCAGAGCGTGTCTTAAACACTATGTCAGAAGCTAGAGCCCCGTCTACCAGACACCTCTATGCTCTGAAATGGTCTATTTTCTCGGCTTGGTGCCAAGACCGCGACTTAGATCCGGTTACCTCTGATGTATCAGTGGTTCTTTTGTTCCTGCAGGAGATGCTGGATAAACAGCGTTCCTCATCCACCATCAAAGTTTACGCGGCAGCCATAGCGGCTTTTCATGCCCCTATTGCTGGCCGATCGGTGGGCAGGAATAGTGCGGTGGTCCAGTTTATATGAGGCGCCAGGAGAATTAACCCCCCGCGTCCTCGTACAGTTCCACCTTGGGACTTACCAACCGTACTAAGGGCCTTGAAGGGCCCCCCGTTTGAACCATTGCAATCTGCGAGCCTCAGATCACTCTCGTTTAAAAGCGCCCTGCTGTTAGCGCTGGCGTCGGTTAAGCAAGTAGGAGACCTACAGGTCCTTTCCATCAACCCTGCTTGCCTGGAATTCGGGCCTAACGACTCCAAGGTCATCCTGAAACCAAGGCTGGGTTATGTACCTAAGGTGCTCTCCACTCCATTCAGAGCCCAGGTCATAGCGCTTTCCACGTTTTCCCCTTGGACGGGTGACCAGGAATTATCCCTGCTCTGCCCCGCCAGGGCACTGAGGGTATACATCGATCGTTCTGCCTCATACAGGTGATCAGAACAGCTTTTGTCAGCTTCGGTAACCGCGCTAAAGGTCGCCCTGTTACGAAGCAAAGAATTTCCAGGTGGTTAGTGGATGCTATCACTCTAGCATACTCCTCCTTGGGCTTGCAGTGCCACATTGGAGTCAGAGCCCATTCCACCAGAGGCATTGCCTCCTCCTGGGCATGGTCCAGCGGGGTGTCCATTTCGGAAATTTGTGAAGTGGTCGGCTAGTCCTCGCCGTCCACATTTGTAGGTTTTACAACCTGGACGTCCCTGCCTTGCAGGCCAGAGTCCTTTCTGCTTAGTTCGCCGTCTCCGGCTGGCTAAACAGTCTTATGGGTTCACTTGACCAACATTGTTCAAGTCCCTCCTTCACTTGGAAGGTCCATATTATATGGACACCAGGTGTCAACTATACGGGATGACACCCAGGCCACGGATGACCCTGATGGCTCAGCCTGTGCTTGGTGTACTTTATTAACTCCCCTGGGTATTAAATTTTAATACCTGTAAATTTGACAAATGAACTGCAAAGTCCAGGCCATGTGTTGTTTGGACCATTAGATCTGTGTCTTTTGTGTAGGTATAAAGTAGGGTGACCATACATGCCATTTTTCCTGGACACATCCTTGCCAGGATTTGTTTTGGCTTTGTTTTCCTGTTTTCATACTAGCTGAAGGTAATGATCGAAAAGTAGTTTGACCAATAACATGCAGGCATGGTACATAATGGACCAGTCACGGTGTGTGAGAAGTTGGGATCTACGGTCAAAGCGATGCAAAAACGCGTACATCTTAGGTGTGTTTGACTTAAAGCGGCGCTGCTCAGACCGATCAGTGTTTGACATCAAAGTACCTCGAGAGCGTTTTGAAAGCATAAGGAACCGTCTGTATGGTACTTTCATGTTATACACCGATCAGTCTGCACATGCAAACAAAGCCAAAACCTAGATATTTTAGGAATATAGAAATCCTGGCCAGGATGCGTGCGGGAAAAATGGCACGTATAGTCACCCTATATAAACGAAATTATAGAGTGATTTGTTGTATCCTAAAGACATCAGTACATCTTATGAAAAAGGTTTATTCAATAATAAATGAAAGAGGTTAACATGTTATTGAGTATTTCTGAAACAGGAATTTAAAGATGGATGAAATCATGTCATAGTGTATAAATGGATTTAACAGCACACACGGCAGCTTCTCTGCTGGAGATCTTTCCACAGCATTCTTTGAGGAGTGACGCCTACTCACAGATGGAGTGTTGACTACACACTGCAGTCCTTTTCATCTCTGTATCAGTCTCATAGCTGTTTTCTCTCTGTACTATTATCTGTGTTCAGCCGCTTTTGTGGACCTATGAACCACATTTGATGCTCTTACATTCACATTGCTCAAATTACAATGATAAATGCACTCAGTATTACTAAACACATCATTCTGAATAGACTTTATCATAAAGACACAAATGAATGTTCATATCAGACTATCTCACTGTCATTCAGTCATTGTCTCTGTATGTGTTTTTCAAATGCACCGTAACATTACAAGATAATCCTTTAAGATAATATCTTCCCAACAGCAGACCAACACCACTTGAGTGATGAACGCTGTTGTGCTGTAATATCTTTTTAAAGGGACAGTTCAAAATGAATATGCTGTCATCTTTTGCTCATTCTCATGTCCCATCAGTCTTCCATTCATC
Source organism: Tor tambroides (assembly GCA_021397915.2). Classification (NCBI taxonomy): domain Eukaryota; kingdom Metazoa; phylum Chordata; class Actinopteri; order Cypriniformes; family Cyprinidae; genus Tor; species Tor tambroides. The sequence goes on along the minus strand of JAFVLL020027158.1, from coordinate 20,262 downwards.
TTCAGAATACAAAGATATTTTTAATATTCCATCAGAATTTTATTAATCTAAAATTTTCAGGCTTCAAAAAGTTCATAAAGACATCATAAAAATAATCCCAATGAATCAAGCAATCTAATTTGAGTCTTCTGAAGCTGAAGAGACATAATCGCTTTATATTATGAAGAGATTTAATTTAGGCTTTCAGTGTGCAGTGAAGGAGTTTGTCATAGCATGCGTACATGTGCAAAAATACACTGTATATACAGTGTGTATGCACATTCGGTGAACTTTACAGTTATTACTGTAATTCCTGTTAGATTTTTGTGTTACATAGAGAATTGTGCATTGTGTTTTGCAAAAAGTGTTTTATGGAATTGAAAATGAGTCAAAGGCTGAGAATTAGTGTATGGTTTTTCAGATTTAGTGTGTGATTCTGGTGTTTGAGTGTCAAATTGTGACAAGTAAAGATTTTGTGTGTAAGCAGTTGAAAAAACTGTAATTGTCACAAATTCCTGCTTTTACATAATTTAAGGGGTTGTTGGTAATATAGTAATTTCACCTTTAAAGCATGCATAGATGCACATTTAAAAAATCGGCCAAAAAAAGTATATAATCTGAGCACCATAGGATGCAGTGTGGAGCACAGTAATTCTCACACAGATAGTATGTGAATTAGCTGATGTTGAGCTCAGTAAAACTGGATAACTTGATTGGCTCCTATTGTGACAAACCTGGAAAAATCTGCATGCCACTTTATTACTCACCTAAACACCTTCCAGCCCATTCAAATATAATCTCCTAAATAAACAGCTAAGAGCAAATGTAGACTTGTTCTAAGACACGTCTTCTGCTCTGATTTTGTGTGTGTGTGTGTGTGTGTGTGTGTGTATGGCATGTTTCCAGATGAAATGTCTTTATTCATTATTTACCTCCCCAGATACAGACACTCGGTCTCTGTGAAGATCAAAGGGAGAAGTCATAGTGAAATCACTTTATAGAGTAATTTCCCTGGCACATTTGATTATTTTTATGTATTTATATAAATGTACCAATGGCAATATTAGGCAGAAACACAATGAATGGTGTTTGATCATCATATGAGTAGAGAGCATTGTGCAGTCACATGAGCTGATTACATTACAGAAATGCCAATGAAGCACATGATCACTTGATTTGCCTGCTGATCCTTTTCACAGACTGCAGACGTCAATCCAAAGACCATTAGAGCCAAAGACACAGACAACAAGCTGACAGGGTGACTTTATATAAGATCCTTTTTTCGGCCTCCACAGGTTTATATCAGACCACCACGAAACAATGTTAACAGAGTGATACAGTGACACTAGTGAGCAAGGAGAAAACTGAAAGTCCTTTACCGCAGAGTAGAGAAGCACGCCGTCATGCATCATACTCCAGTCAAACACTGGAGGAGAGCAGAACATTTATAAACCCAAGATACATTCCTACTATCAGTACTGCCTCACAAACCCCTTAGGAGAGTGTGCTGACAAGGATTTTATTTCTTACTCAACATGTCCAAACTACTCCTCTTAATACAATGCTGGAAAAGAGAGCAGAAAGAGCAGGTGCCTGAAGTTATTAAATCTGCCTTCATTTCTGTACATCAGCCTAGATTACAAAAGTGAAAACGTGCATTCCCATAGTATCAATATGACAGCAACAAAAGGGAACCTCAGTGATTTCAGCCACTTCCATTATGGCTCATGCCGGGCTATAAGGAGAAGGAGCTATTGTGATAAAAAAGCTAATTTACGAAAAGATCAAACTACAAAAACATTGACTTGTGCTGTAACTTGGTGTGTTCATGCTGTTAGAAGAACTGACCTCCCTGACTAAACTTTCTCCCAAGGTTTTTTTTCTCTACTATTTCCTGGTAGAGTTTTCAGAATCAGAATCAGAATCAGAATGAGCTTTATTGCCAGGTATGTTTACACATACGAGGAATTTGTTTTCATGAAGCTTCCACAGCGCAACAGAATGACAGTGACAGAACAAAAAACACAGATAATAAAAAGAAGAATTAAAAAGAACAAGTAATAAGGAATAACAATATACAAATTGACAATTGTATGTACAGGTATATAACAGTAGACAGTTTTGTATGTACTGGTATATTATGTGCAACTGAAATGTAGACTAAGTATGTGTGTTAGATAAATAAGTGTATAAGAGTATAAGTAGTGTGTGTACCATAATTATTGTCAAGTGTTCATGAGATGGATTGCCTGAGGGAAGTCTGACTGGACTTGTTGTTTTAAAGACAATATTGAGTAAAAATGTATTGATTATTGAATGAGGTTGCTGAAAATTTCAACTTAGTTTTTCTCAATCGATTTCTCCAAACTCAGTTAACACAGTGATCTGAACACTTTATAATCGTCCTAAACAGATTGTACATTTTCATTCATTTCATAAAAATTGCAAATCATACAAATAATTTTCTCAAAACACTGTGAACAAAACTCTCAAATGTTTTCATAATAGTAAATACAACCAACCAATACTTTAAAATATCTGAAAAAAGGGTTTTACACAAATCACAAACATTTATGTACCATTTGTCCGAACACAGCAAACAAAACTCCATAATTTGTCATTCTATCAAATGAACATGGTATGTTTTCAGTTGGCCCTAAACTAATAACTACTCACTAAATAACACAGCACAGGAAACACAATTTTCCTAATTGTTTACACATTTATCATAATTGCTTTGACTAAAAATGTAACTGTTTGGTTAAGATAAGTCTGTATTTAGAAAGCTGTGTTAATTGTTTTGAGAACAATTACATTTCTTTAGAGAAAAGTGTCAAATCGTCAGAGAAAAACTGTTTGTAATAACACTATATACAGTATGTAGGTCTGCTGGATGGTTTAAATTGAAGTTGTAAATATAATCCAAAATTACTAATTCCTCAAATTGAAGAATTTTTTCAAAAACACTGATCGTTTACTGTTTATTACTGTAATGCTGCTTAGAAACAGTCTGTATTGTATAAAGCTCTATATAAATAAAAGGGACTTGACACGTTCTCCTCTCACTCTTCCACATACTGCAGAGGTTCATATATTTCTCTCTGTCTGTGCATGACACTTGACTGGACTTGTTGTACATATTTCATGGTAGGTTTAATGCATCAGAGAGGGTTTACTGTGTCCCACCTCTGATCTAGGGCCACGTTTGCTTGTTTTGCGTTCACATATTTACATTTACACCAAATACAAAGTCATGCTTTTCAGAGCGGAGTCTGAAATCACCGTTTTGCTCTGGAGACACTAGCTGCTTTATGCTGGATGCAAAACATCCGGACCTCCTGAACGCTGACGACTGCATGACTGTAGCATTTATAAACTGAGTGCTAGAGCCAAGCGCCAACTTTCCATTTACATCCTGTCAGTAGATAAATGATCAGGGTTAAGTTGCAGACATCAGCATGTATCACATTAGGAAACTGCTGTTGATAACTAGAAATGTTCAGCAATCACAACTGGAGCTTTGTTGCAAGCTTTTTTGTAATTCACTCGTGACAAAAAAAAAAAAATCTTAAGATCTTAAGGGTTTTTAGGGCATCCTGATTATGTGTGGAAGTAGATGTGTCTGAACAGTTCTAATGACTGCAGAGAACTTGCCTCATTGGAGGAATGACAAGGATTGTGATTGGTCACGTCTAGAGTTCTGGTGTGAAAACAGTGGAAAAACACCACAGCCAAGAAATGTGTCCAGTGTTACATCAGTCGCTCAAACAGCAAAATCACATCAATAGTGACATGACTGCAGAGACTTTCAGAGCAAAGGAATGCACATGAGTGTGATTAGTACAGTGCAGGTCAGAATAAAAATGTTAATGTTAGCCCTGAATGTCAAGAAGTACATCAAAGCACAACATCAAAGCAGCACACTTATACTGCTGGTGCTGTTCAAGGTGTCACATACAATATGAGTCATCGAGTCTAACACATTGGTTAAAACTAATAATCCGAAGGGAATAAGAATCATTTCTAATAATTGCACAAGATGCAATACATCTTGAGGAATTATGACTTCATCAGTTGTTCAGATCTATCTATTCTCTGTTATAATCAGGAGTTTGCACACTATTGCAAAGACAAGTCTGGGAAGACAGCACAAACGTCCTCAAAACTTTCACACAGTATTGCTCAGATCTCTGCAACAGCTGATTATGATTTTACTGCTCATTATGATTTGCATTCTATGTAACGGTACAACTGATCATTGTCATTGATTTAATAATAGCTGTAATAAAAATAATATAGTAATAACAATAATATAGTAAAACAAACCCAACTTAAAACAGTATTTCTTGTCCATGTATTTATTTATTTGGTACAGTCAGCCCCTGCTCTCAATTGGCAATTATTTTGTGATGAAAAAAAGTGATAAAGAAGCTGATGGGACTTTGAAAAAATTACACTAAAGCTGAGTTTAAAAGTACACTTTGTTGTTGTAGGTAAGCCTACAATAAGGGTTTACATGATATTATTAACAAGGTCTGTCTTCTATGTTGACAGACATGCTACTTTCAAAATGATGCCTTGAAGAACAATTTTTATTGACTTTTACTGAAATCAGTCTATTGCAGGGTTTTTGCAGAAAGCAACATTCTGAAACATCATTTAAACACTAACAGTTTTCCTTATACTGATTAAAGGAGTTTAGTAGTGTTCAACACACCTGGAGTTGTACCAGGTAATGCAAAAACTGTATTCTTAGAGTTTTGTAAGGTTTTTTGTAGTTTACAGTCTGGTGTGGAAGATCTTCACCAATCTGGTCTTCGCATAAGAGTGGAAGCTGTAGTAGCAGCATAGGGAAGGATTCAGTCTTTTTGTCATGTTCAGTAAGCACATACAGGTGCTGGAGGATGGGTTTCCATGCTCTTTTCAACCAGATCAATTCCATATTGACTGGATGTTTAGAAACTAGGGGTGTAACGGTACACAAACATGGCAGTTCGGTACGTACCTCAGTTTTGACGTCACGGTTCGGTATGGTTTTGGTACAGCAGGAGGAAAAATACTAAACATTTATATTTTTTGTAATTAAACAATGTTTTATTGAACAAATTTATCTTTCTTTAAATAAATTCAATTAGAATTTAAATTTTAAATCTACCTCTAAAATAAAAAAAATCTATAAAAATCTACCTCTGCTCTGTAAACTACAGGGAGCCTTTTTACCTATAAAAGGCCTACTGTAAGGTTACAATTAACAAAAGAGCCCAAACTAAAATTTAATTACTATTTATTTTTAACTCTAATAATCAACACTCAAATTGAAAAATTGTTTGCAAACATGTAAATTGCACTCAATGCAGTTTTTTAATTAACTTCTAAATTATACACTTTCTATTTGTTGTTAAAATATAATAATTTACACAGCGGCTGTCATAACTTGTTTCATAAAAGATTTATTTAAATATAGCCTACATTAAATAATTAAGACATCACTAACAGTGATGTAAAGTAAAATACAAAGAGTATCAGTCTAATATTTCGTGAAATGCTCTTCTCTAGACTTAATTTCTCTAGCAAATAATGAGCTGTAGACACTGACGACTTGCCTGAGGTAAATGAAATGCTACGTGACATTTTAAACACGTCTTTCCGCGAGTGAAACACTGATTGAGCGATTACATGAGGCATGAGATGTTAATTCATGTTTATTTCACATTAAAACTAGTAGTAAAGAAGAAAAAAAATGCTGCCATCAGAACTGAGGCGTTTACACAGCAACCTTGTCACGCCACATCAAAGAGCATCAAAATGGCATTTATTGTCTTAAATATCCTTTTTTCCTGAAAATTTTCGGTACGAATACGTGTGCCATTATACCACTAGCTGAAACACATCACTAAAATACCCAAATTGCCTGTTCTTTTCTTCTTTCTCTTTGCAGATGCAGCAGTTGTTCTATGAGAACTATGAACACAACAAGAAAGGTTTCATCCAGGACCTTCACAGTAGCAAGATCCACAATGCCATCACGCTGCACCCCAACAAGCGTCCAGCGTATCAGTATAGACTGCACAGCCACCTGCTCAGCCGCAAAATCTCTCAGCTCCGGTATCGCACGATTCAGCTACACCGTGAAGGCGTCACCATGAGCCGACTGGGCAATGCTGCAGTGCAGTGGGAGGACCAGCTCCTGGGGGCACCACCGTCCTACACACGCTACCGAACCACAGAGCGGGGAGATGTCATAGAGTGGGATTTTCTGACCGGCAGGCACCTGTACTCCACCGGTGAGAGGCAGATGCCCCGTCAAGGCCTTGGAAACCTGGTCCGCTCGGCGCTCGAAGATACAGTGCTTCAAGTGATGGAGATGATCAATGAGAACTCCAAAACTCGAGGCCGCATTATAGACTTCAAGGAGATCCAGTATGGCTATAGAAGGGTGGATCCGCTTCACGGTGCCGAATACATCTTGGACCTTCTGTTGCTTTACAAGAAGCACAAGGGAAGGAAAGTGACGGTGCCAGTGCGGAGACACGCTTACCTTCAGCAGTCCTTCAGTAAACCGTTCTTCAGCGAGGCAGAGGAACTGCATGTTGGCGACCTAGTAGATGCCATCAACGGTGACTCACGGTCGCTCTCTTTCCTCTCCAGCTCGCTCAAGATCTTCTCTTCCTTCCAGATCTCAGAATCCACAAAAGAGGTGCAAGAGCAAAGTCAAATGAAAATACACTTCCTTGTACCACTCACGGGCCGCTATGAAGTCTTTGTACGTTACATGGAAAACTTTGAGAGAATCTGCTTGATCCCGAACCAGAACGTGAAACTGACCATAATCCTGGTTGACAGTGATACAAACCAGGATAAGGAGAGACACCTGGAACTGATAAAGGAATATCATAACAGATATCCTAAAGCAGACCTGTCTATCATACCCATGACGGGAGGCTTTTCTCGAGGCCTGGCCCTTGAGATGGGCTCTTCTCAGCTGGCTAACAACTCGCTGCTGTTTTTCTGTGATGTGGACTTGGTCTTCAACACTGACGCCCTCCAAAGGTGTCGAGACAACACCGTTGAAGGAAGTCAGGTATATTTCCCTATCGTCTTCAGTCAGTATGATCCCAAAATTGTTTATGCTGGGGATCCTCCTAAAGACAGCACCTTTGTTTTCACCAAGAAGAGTGGATTCTGGCGAGATTATGGATTTGGTATCACTTGCATATTCAAAAGCGACTTGCTTAAAGCTGGGGGTTTTGACACTTCAATACAAGGCTGGGGTTTAGAGGATGTCGATTTGTTCACGAAAGTCGTTAATTCTGGCTTGAAAGTGTTTCGTTCTCAAGAAGCAGGTATTGTGCATATTTATCATCCTGTCCTGTGTGACACACATTTAGACCCTAAGCAATACAAAATGTGTGTCGGGTCCAAAGCAAGCACTTACGCATCCACAATGCAGCTGGCAGAATTGTGGTTGTCCAAACATTTAGGCGTCGGTTATAACAGGACTTCCTCATGATGTTGCAAATAATCCCCAGCAATCCCTGGAGTTTACCTCAGATCTTCAAAAGTGCAAAGCAATTTATTCACGGTATGTGTGATTATTTGTATTTTCTGGATAAATGTACATCCTATCAAATAAGTACACTCCAACTCCTTTAGTGCAATGTTCAAAAGTTTTTCTTCCTATCTAAGTATGTTGCAGCATCTTCAGAAGGATATTTCTTGGACAGATCTGAAAAGAAGGTCAGTTTGGAACATATGCAATGAGCTTATTTTGAACTTAATTTGTTTTCCATCTTGTAATCTTCTCATAGACTCAGGAGCATGTTCTATCACATGAACACAACACGGAATAAGGAAACTGGTGTTCTCTGTATGTCATTCAATAGAAACAAGCTAGTTCACACTGCAGTGGTTATAATAATAATAAAGATGACAATAATAATGTACAGAAACTTCCACAAATGTGCTTTAAATTTCCTCGCTGAGGAAAGTGACAAGACAAATCGAGTTATCTGATTTATACAAAGAGAAATATTGTACCTTATTGCAGTATTTTTTTAATGAACTGTTCAATGAGTTTATTTTTTATCTAAATTTGTTCCATAATATAACGGTACTGGTTACCATGTGGCTATGTCTTTGTTCTTTTTTCTTGTGTGCTCCAATGAACAACTTATAATTGTTTTTGCTTTGCAGCTTTTATGATTTTTTTTTTGTTCATTTGTTGGTGGGAAAAATTCAGTGACAGTAAAATTATTTATAATAAAAACATTGATATGCATTTGTCTGTGGTTTAAATTTTGTTGTTGTTGTTGTTTTTACATTATTTCCTTTATTTTAATTACAATATTACCTTTACTTTCATGTCAGATTTTATGTGAGAAATTCAAGACCTTGTAGATTTTAGACATCCATCTGATACCAGGAAGGATGCAATTATCCATCATATTAAAAGACCATCGTGAAATGAATCCAAATGTTACAGTAAATGTCAGTTTCCAAGAGCTAAGATTAGGTATGCACATAACATATCAACACATCATCATGAACTAATTCTAGTATAAAATTATCTGCCTATAAAAAATGTAGGAACTTTTCTTAAAACAGTATGTGTCAGACTGTTCTCACTGAACAACTGAGCTAATTCTGTTATTAGGTGGTAAATCATTTAAAACCCAAATTGTACAGCACAACCGCTTTGTGCTCATGGTTTTCAGCCAATTCTTCTCCCATGGTTCCTCTGTGTTACTTCTGCTGAGATAAGCAGCTTCACATCTTTGTCCACATTATAAGGCTCATTATGCAAAAGAAGAGGGACTAAAGAGAAAATGAACAAGAGCTTTGCTGGAGATCTGCTTCTTTACAGTGCACCTTAAATTTACATCAGTATAAAGAAAGACTGAGAACATTTGCTAAATTCTACATGGATGCCAAAAATCATACTAGTTTGTAAGCCTCTTTTTACTCTAATTTACTTGGCTCAGAAAAATATGTGACACAGGAGAGGTAAATAATAAAATTGTTCCTTCTTTAAATTGAATTTGTGAATGATGTGCTTATATGAACTCTTTATGATTTGATCAGAGATTAGTGGTGTGTTTACACTTGTAGTTCCGTTCTCTTGGTTCTTTTGGTGCAGACCAAAGCAGAAAATACATTTAGACCTGGTTTGCTTAGAGTTCACACTAGGCCTGGTCTCAGAATCAAGTCACTGAAGGTGCTTCTGAAAATAGTGAAAGAAAATAGTGAATTCACATCTGTTGTGACATATTTTTACTCTGTCCATTGCTATGGCACAAAGAGCACTCCCTTTATAATCACTAAAAAGCTGTCACTAATCTTCGGGTGTATTCACACCTGTCTTGTTTGATTCGATTGAATCAAACTCAAGTTTGTTTCCCCCCCTGGTGCGGATCTTTTGGGCAGGTGTGAATACAGCAATCGCTCTCGGGTGCGGACCAAACAACCGTACCGAGACCCAGCTGAAGAGGAGGTCTCGGTCCGCTTCCAAACGAACTCTGGTACGGTTGAATGGATAAACCAATGATTGGTGTGGTTTTGTTTACAGTTTCTGGTTTACTTGCAAAAAGGGCAGTGTGAAAGCGAACCGCACCAAACAAAAAAAATCAACATTGTATTTGGTCCGGACCAAAGCAAGTGAAGTAGCGGACTTTCCTGGTGTGAATACACCCTTAGTTAATCGCAAGATCACTTTGAACTCAGAGGGATTGGCTATTGCGTTCTAAAAATCAACAGATATGTCTGATGTGTCTATGTCAGAGCGCAAACACACACTGAATTATTTGCCATATCTGTTTCACCAATATGCTATTACAGGTTTAACTTAGGGTGCTCTTGCTTTCGTTTGAGGTTGTTTAACACCCTCAGGCACCCCGTGGGCCTGGTTCACATTGGGTGCTTCTCAAATGAAAGGACACATCCTAGTGAAACTGCATATCTAGGCTGCCACATCATCAAGCTCCATCGAAGGATCTGCATTGGACAGCACATTCCAGGGCTCCTCTCTGACAAGAGTCAACAAAGGTTTGCAAGATTTTGATTGGTACTTGGTGGACTAACACAAACAACATTGGCATTGTTTTATATTAGCAGTATATGATTTTTTATTTTACATTAGATGTTATATAGCTGATGTCTGTTAATAACAAATAATCTTTGTTTATTAGCAACAGTTTACCTTAAGATAATGTACAACTTTATAATTTTATACAGCTTATGTACTTTACTCCTTTTCATGCATGGTATTCATTTAGTAGTTTTTGATTACTCTTGTTTATTTTTTGTTAATAAAATTTATTAAATGTGTCTTCCTTGTGCTGATAATACGAGGCTCTACAAGTTAGATATGCTTTCAGATAAATCAGCTGACCAGCTCCCTCCAGTTTACCCTAATTCTAAGACATTAAAATACATATTAATTCTAATACATTATATTAATTATAATATTATATATAGTATTATAGATATATATATAGTATTATAATACATACGTGTGTGTGTGTGTATGTAATTATTTATTTTGTAAAATGGCTTATATATACACACACACATACATATATAGTATATCAATCTGGCGAATAAACAAAAAAATTTACTAGCCAATGGCGATTCAATTGCCAAAGTGTCCATAGAGGGTTGTGTTGTCAGAAAAACTTTGTAAATAAACCTCTTGACATTTGAGAAATTTTCATTTAGTAGTACTATCATCATGACAGGTGTAAAGAATCATTGTGGCCATCCTGCTCTAAAGGTTAATGTCTGGATTCGTGAGGCATGCACACGCCTCAAGAATAGACCTAATTAATGAAACACAATAGCTGGTAAACACTCCAGTGTACTGTGGGGCTAACAGTATTTGTTTCTGCTAAATACTACTTTTACATACTCTTTTTCTGATACGGGCTGATACAATGAATAATTTGTTGGGCAACCATTTATATATAAATATATCCAGTGTTTCTATGAATTGTATGGTACTACAATGATGTAAAATCAGCATGTTTTTTTTTTTTTTTACCAAATCAGTCTTTTTAAAAGAGCCACACACGTTGGAATTAAAGGAGCAATGCTTCAATCTGTTATTTCTAATGCTGCCCATTAAAAAATTACTAAAAAACAGATAAAAGAATAGTGTATAATACAATTTGACCTGTTAGTTAACTCCAGTGTGGTACACACACTCTTCACAATATTCAAAATATTACACCTGAATTACATACCTGAATTTATGAATCAGTCTCATTTCCATTAAAATAATGGAATAAGCATCTCAGCCTATTAGAAATAGGATGCACACAATTGATAAGGTTATGAATTTTAATGATATGTCCATATATCAAACCTAAAAGAGATAAGAAATTCAATGTAATTTTACATGTAATTTTTCAATGTAAGTTTGCAACATTTTATTTATTTTATTAAATTTTATTTGAAAAGGGACCATGTACAATTTTAACATAAATGTTTCCGTTTCATGCATTGTACCGAATTTAGCCAATGGCTAGTTTTCAGGTAATCATAATCATAAGTAAACAGAAACAAAACGTCTGCTATTTATTGATTTATTTATTTTAGTGTGGGAAGTATAACAGAAGTATTTTTCTGTACAATCAATATTATTGTTAACTTTTATTTACTACATCTGATGAATGTAAATAATAATAATAATAATAATTTACAGCATATAGATTTATTTGCTTTAATTGCTAACAGAAAGGATACATTTTTCCTGCTTCATTCATATTGGTTGTGACTCCCAAAAGTTGCTTTTCATTTGCATAAAGTTACAATTTACTCAAGTCACAAAAAAATGGAGATAAAGAGATTAATTTGAAAAAATTTAGATTAATTTTGGATTAAGTATTTGCATTTGCTAGAGATTTGCAGAGTTTTGCATTTTGTGTTTGTGGTTCTGTGTTTAGAGTTTTGGAACAATGATTCAGCAAACGTGTAAGTGTTGTGAAAAACTGTGAAATTGAAATGCACTTAAATGCCTTTACAGGAGCCTGTAATCAGCGACTGAAGCCCTTCATCTGAAGCTTCCAGTCACAGAAATGATCCACAACTCTCCTGCTGTTACGCTGAGAAATGTCCCTACAGAGTGTGCTTGTAAATTACACTGAGTCTGTGTGAATCTGTGGCCAGCACTGTTTATCTAGCGGTTTCAGCTCCACCAACTGTGAATGTGGGAGTCACTTCAAGTTGCTTATATGTCTTGATGAAACTGCTGTCTGTTTAAACCGCTGTAGCTGGCCATATCAGCTATGCTGCATTTTGAAGGACTGCCACAATAACACATCCGAATCTTTACTGATGTGACATTTAAAGAAAACAGACAAGCCATCAGATCCCCCAAGAAAAGTCACAATTGTTACTGTTAATCAACTATTTCTATAATGGAGAGCACTATAGCTATTTTAATCATGTTTTTTTAAATAATTTCTATAGTCATGATAGTAATGATTCAAAATTTCTATCATGTCAACCTGTGCGGTTATACTTTAAAAACACAGTCAGGTCCACATATATTTGGACACAGGCACAATATTTATTATTTTAGCTGCTGACCAAAACATATTCAAATTACAGTTATATAATGAATATGGGCACACTCTGAGCTTTAATTTGAGGGTATTCTCATCAAAATTGGAGGAAATGGTAAGGAATTACAGCTCTTTTATATGTACCTCCCCCCTTTTTCAAGGCATCATAAGTAATTGGACAACTGACTCAAAAGCCATTTCATGGACAGATGTGGGCTATTCCTTCATTATTTCTTCATCAATTAAGCAGGTAAAAGCTCTGGAGTTGATTCTAAGTGTGCCATTTGTATTTGGAAGCTGTTGTTCTGAACCCACATCATGCGGTCAAAGGATCTCTCCATACAAGTGAAACAGACAATTGTTAGGCTTCAAAATAAATTTAAAAATCCATCAGAGAGACAGCAGGACATTAAGAGTGGAAAAAAAGACTGCGCTGGTGCGCTCAGCCAACGCTATCTCACAGCAATTCGTATGTATTTTACGAGGTGGCTAATTCGTACGAATTCGTACGACCTCACTCGTACGATTTAGTACGATTTGTCTAAACCCCAGTGATGGGTAGGTTTAGAGGCGGGGTTAGGTGTAGGTCATTCGCACAAATTCATACGAATTGGCAACTTGTAAAATACGTACGATTTAGCAAAAATCATATGAATTTGTACGAGTGAGGCTGTACGAATTCATACGAATTAGCCACCTCGTAAAATATGTACGAATTGCCCTGAGATCGGGCTGGCTCAGCAACATGAAAAGGTCTGGATGATTGGAGAATCCTCTCCATGGTAAAGAAAAGCCCTTTCACAAAATCCAGCCAAGAGAAGAGCACTCTCCAGGAGGCAGACGTGTCTACAATCAAGAGAAGACTTCACCAGAGGCTTCACCACAAGCTGCAAACAAGGTCTGATTAGACTTTGCCAAAAAAACATCTAAAAAAGCCACACCACTTCTGGAAAAGCATTCTTTGGACGGCTGAAATTAAGTTCAACATGTACCAGAATGACGGGAAGAAAAAAGTCTGGAGAAGGCTTGGAACAGCTCATGATCCAAAGGACACAACATTATCTGTGAAACATGGAGCAGTGTGATGCATGTGCGTGGATGGATTCCAGTGGCACTAGGTTACTGGTGTTTAGTGATGATGAGACAGAAGACAGAAGCAGCCAGATCAATTCTGAAGTATATAGAAATATACTGTCCCCCCAGATTCAGTCTAATGCAGCAACGTTGATTAGATGGCACTTCATAGTACGTAAGTGGATAATGACCCAAAACATACAGCAAAAAAAATCCACGCCAGCTCTCATATTTGTAAAAACGGTCTTTGACGTGGAAAAGTGCTTAGCATCACGTCAGGGTCTGGGCAGACGTACACACTTTTTCTTGTCGGAGTACTGCAGTTTTTTGAAAATATAAGCTGTTCTTGCAGCTCGCTGTTCTAAATTAAAGAATATGGATGATGATTGGTGATCTTTTATATGTTAATGACTTTGAGTCGTTTACAAGGCAGAGAGCTGAAACCATTCATTTGCATGCGAGTTCAAGATCATTTGCGATTCATAGATTTCACATGTTCATATGTTTTATGTTCGTATGTTCATTCTATGAATCACACATACGCATATTTGAGAGATGACCATAAGATCAATTTTACGATGGTTTCTGCGCAACATTTTATAAATGAGGCCCCAGGAGTTTTCGAAGGTAAGTCAATCTCCTGATCTCAACCCGATTGAGCTGCATTTCACTCGCTGAAGACAAAACTAAAGGCAGAAAGAGCCACAAACACACACCAATTAAAGACAGCTGCAGTATAAAGGCCTGGCAAAGCATCACAAAGGAGAAACCCAGTCTCTGCTGATGTCCACGAGTTCAGACTTAAGGCAGTCATTGGCTGCAAAGGATTCTCAACAAAATATTAAAAATGAACATTTTATTTATGATTATATTTATTTGTTCAATTACATTTGAGCCCCTGAAAATGGGGGGACTGTGTATAAAAATAGTTGTAATTCCTAAGCATTTTATGTTATATTTTTGTTCAACCCCTTGAATTAAAGCTTAAAGTCTGCACTTCAATTTCATCTCGATTGTTTCATTTTAATTCTATTCTGGTGGCATACAGAGCCAAAATTATGAAAATTGTGTCAGTGTCCAAATATCTATGGACCTAACTGTATTTGAAGTAGGTAACACTTTATTTTGATGGTCCCTTTTGAGCATTCTGTGACTATAAGTAACTTTGCACCTACACGTCAACTAACTCTCATTAGAGTAGTAGTAGACCGTCTGCTTAATATCTGCCAACTCTTTATTGTGATGGTCTCCCAACAGACATTATACTTACTATAAGTAACTTTGCAAGTACATGTCAACTTATTCTAACCCTAACCCTACCAGTCTACTAATACTCTACTAACACTCTAATGAGAGTTAACAGATATGTTGGTGCAATGTTATTTATATTCAACAGAACGTGTTAAAGGGACCATCAAAATGAAGTGAAACCATTTATTTTTTTATTTAGTAGGCCTACTACTAATTACACCAGTGTTTTTGGCCTCATATATCACTGATTCTTGAGACATGGGACAAAACATGTCCAGCAATTGTAACTACTATTAGGTTTAAAAATGAAAATAGTTTCAATTGTAAATGTTATGGGGGATTAACACTAGAATGTATTTAACACAATTTTCCCCTTTAGTTTAATTTTATCATTATTATATCAAATCTATGACACTTATTGTCTTCTCACTATATCTAAAACAGTGTGTCCACAGAGAAGAGTTCAATCATTCATATGCTATGAAATAAATAAAAATGTTTTTTTGATGATGAAAAAGAGCTTGTTTTATCAAAAACAACGCTTAATACCTCATATCAAAGCTGTTGTTGTTTTTCAGTGACACATGCATGTTTCATAAGGTTTCAAAGTTGTGTCCCCACTTTTTGTCAACACCGTCAGATATTCATTAAAATGTAATAAAATCAGGGAAAATCAGAGGCAGCTGTCACTCTAAAGGACCCCCTTGCCACAGTCCTCCTCTGCAGAGTACATCAGCATCAGACAATACCATCTTCCAATTTCTGAGGAAATTATTTGAAATATTTAGATAATTTTATTCAGGGAACATAAGGCTGAGGAAACACATAACACTGGATAAAACATCTATACATAATACAAATTGTTTGTATTATCATATGTGTTCTGATCATTTTTGGATCATTTGTTAAGATCTGAATATTAAGATCCTGGTGAATGTAAATGGATAGAGGTAACAACAATTGTTTTATTTGTTTTTTTTAACAGTTTTTAAAAGTTACCTTGTTACAGCTGCACAGCAGACACGCTGTTCTGAGATGAGAGAAAATAGATAATTTGTGTTCCAATGATATATAAAAATACTTAAATGTGAACCTTTAATAAAAGCTTTATGAGCAATACCATACTCACTGTTTGTTGTGTTTGTTTTAATACAGTAATTGATTGATTCAGTGTATTTGATAGTTAAAATGACTACAAATTCAGGTTTTCGTCACACCATCAGATATGTCAGGTCTTTCATGTCCCTCAGATGAATATTTTGATATTTCATTATGATATTTTATATTTATTGTGGAATTGTTGGTCACATGTGAAAGTGTAATCTGTCTGCTAACATAAGAATGTTTTTTGAAATGTTAAAAACATCTTGATTGCTGTTAAAGTTAAAATTATATTTCACAGTCCAAGGTAAAAAGCACATTTTGATTTAAAAAAAAAAAAAAAGAAGAGCTGGGAGGTTGCATCAAAGCATAGCTCAGTAGCTTGGTACATATAAAATACATGACTAGTTTCATTTGTCTGACTACAAGGTTTTATTTTTTTCAATTTTGCACCCTGTTTTGTCCCTCTTCTCAAGAATCAGTGATATAGTAAACAGAAGTTTTACTTTCCTTTTATGAGATGACCTGTTGCTGTTGCCCTTCTGCTTGGTTACATATTTATACAGTGGGCTTTTATTTTAGAACAGAAAACACTATGACAATCTTACTATACTTACCATCCTTATTGTCAGTGTTGTTGATATGACCGTCTGCTTACTGGAAATTTATAGTAAAGGTTGTATGTATTCTTCTTTTATCAGTTCTTCTAGTTTTTCCCAATTTTTTACAAGCTAAAATTGGAACTTGAAACACAATCAATAAAACCTAAAGCTCATGTACCAAATCCCTGAACCAAGTCTTACTACCACACACACTCACAAATCAGGCAACCAACTCAACATTTTTTAAACATGCAACTGTATCACAGATAACATTTCTGTAAAACTTCTGCTCATTTCTAATCACTTCTTCATTACTTTTAATCTAATACTTACTTGTGTGCCACCAACCCCTCTGCCAGTTGCTTTAATGCGAAACCTGTGCTCCCTTTCACCCATTTCTCATCTCTGGATGTGAATACTGCAACAGACGCTCTGTGCTCCTTTTCTTCATCTCATGCAATCTCTTCAAAACATTCAGTTCTCTCCTCTGTCCCCATCTGCCACCTCTTTAACAGCTGATGGTTTTGCTCATTTCTTTACAAACAAAACTACAACCATCAGCAGTCAGTTCTCATTTCCACACACAGTAACTCAGATCATCCACATCCACAGCTAACACTGTCCTCTGGAGGAAAAGTTTAGATACTTCTGTCTCACAGAAGTATCGAAACTTTTCCTCTCCAGTCATCCTACAACCTGCCCTCTAGACCCAATCCCCTCACACCTGCTGCAAGCAATCTCTCCTACACTTTTACCAGCACTCACAGCATCATCAACACATAGTTTTTGTTTTTTACAACACAGGTACATCAATCTTATTCGTTCTGTTCATAAAACTTTTATATTTAATATAAGCGAGTCAGCGACTTTGTCATTGTAGCATTGCTGATGTTGTGTGTGTGTTTTTTTTTCATTAAGAGTAATATTGAATCAACCTTAAGCATCAATTTTGTTTTAAGAATAGGAAAGGTCTAACAATAAAGATATACATTACAGATGCGAGAATGAGGGATTTGTTGCTGTTAAATGTTCTCGCTCTTTCTCTGCTGTATCTTTCCTATGTCTGTAGAAATGGTCATTAATTCTTAATTTGGGTACGGCACAGACATGTTACAGGCAATAATATAATTAAAAAATCACGGCAACAAATTATTTTTTTTTAAGTCAGTTTAATAAGTTGAAATGACTTTCACAGTCAATTTGATTCAACTTAACTCATATTTAACCGTTGCTTCTTGTTGGATTAGGCTACTTTTTTCAATGAATTTTAATGAATATACAAATTAATAAAAATTATTTATTTATTTTTTTTTTGTTACAAATTGTTTTCTTAATTTATTTTTTAACACTGCACCCTCAGCACCCCTACTTTCCGCGGTAGTCACAGGGGTTCCTCAGGGATCAGTTCTTGGACTCCTCCTCTTCCCTATATACACTCCATCATACAGACACATGGCTTCTCCAACCATTGCTATGCTGATGACACACAGCTCTGCCTTTCATTTCAACCAGATGACCCAATGGTAGCTGCATGAGTCTCAGGCTGCCTGGCGGACATCTTGGCATGGATGAAAGATCATCACCTATAGCTCAACCTGGCAAAGACTGAGCTTGTCGTCTTCCCTGCCACTCCAACTCTACAGCAGATTTTCACCATCCGGCTAGGTTTATCAACAATTACCCCCATCAAGTTCAGACAGAAATCATGGAGCAATCTTTGATGACCAGCCGACCTTCAAAGACCACATTGCAAAGATGGCTTGATCATGCAGGTTTTCACTGCACAACATCATGTCATTTCTAGGCTGGACTACTCCAATGCTCTTCTGTCTTTTTTGTCTCTCTTTATCTCTCTGCACTTGCTACGGGTTGCAGCTTGCATCAAGTTCAAAACATTGATGCTTGCGTACAAAACAGCCACAGGCTCCGCACTCTCCTGTTTCCACTCACTCTTACGAATCTGCATCCCCTCCAGAAGCCTGAGATCTGTAAGTGAGCAACAACTAATGGTACCATCGCAGAAAGGCACAACATCACTTTCTAGAACATTTGTGACCCTGGACCACAAAACCAGTCATATGGGTCAATTTTTCGAAATTGAGATTGGCTGAGATACAGCTATTTGAAAATCTGGAATCTGACTGTGCAAAAAAAAATCTAAATATTGAGAAAATCGCCTTTAAAGTTGTCCAAATGAAGTTCTTAGCAATGCATACTACTAATCAAAAATTACATTTTGATATATTTACAGTATAAATTTACAAAATATCTTCATGGAACATGATCTTTACTTAATAGCCTAATGATTTTTGGCATAAAAGAAAAATCAATAATTTTGACACATACAATGTATTTTTGGCTATTGCTACAAATATACCCCAGCGACTTAAGACTGGTTTTGTGGTCCAGGGTCACATTTTTGTTCACTGTTCCTTGCTGGTGGAATGATCTTCTTCCCACCCTCACCTGGAATGCCAAATCCCTCAATGCTTTCACTTTCCCTTAATCCTTCCCTGTTCTAACTTGTAACCTACTATTCTAAACAATGTCTGAAAGTATGTAATATGAGCACTTGTGTTATTTACCTCTTTAGGATGAATTGCTTCTTGTGTTCCTCATTTGTATAAGTCACTTTGGATAAAAGCATCTGCTAAAATGTATGACCCGTCCATCACCATATGCCTCTTTTCCAGACACTGGAGGAAGCTTGTGATGAAGTTGATGTATGGGCTTTCAGCTGCTGGATCTGTCACTCCACAATTCTTTCTCTGCTTTTTAGCCAGGGAGAATATTTGCTTGTGATAAAGATGAGGTGTAGTGGCCAGGCCAAAATAGAAGGCAGGATGCAGCTTAATGTCTTTGTTGTTACATTTTGCATGTGTATTTGTCTTTTTGCATTTAGACTTTTGAAAGAATTAGCTAATTTAATTGTTCAGTTATTTACTTATTTATTTTAAGATATCATTATGTTATGACATGTTGAGGCACCTGACTATTAATTCATTATTAAATAACAATGTTGTATTATACTACTATGAACATCCCATCAGTACGTTTATGCAACCTGTTACAGTTTTTTTCAATTGCTAACATCCCTTTGTCCAATCTGTAGTCACATTTTCAAAACTCAAACGCAATTAGCACAACATCCGTCTGTTGTGACCATACCATTAACACAATGCATGTTGTTTTCACACAATATGCAGTCAGTTACCATGTTTCTAACATGCTTACATTTTATTTTCATACAAGCTTACCCAAAACCAAAATCATGGATCTTTTTTGTCTTATTTACAAATACTTAAACACAGCATGTCAGAAATGAAGAACTAATGTTCCAAACCTTAAATATAGTATAAAGCTTCTACTTCTGCAACAACAGCAGCTTAAAGGTATTGAAAAAATCTCTCTATATAAAATATTGTAGCAACTGATAAGCATTTTTAAGATCACTGAAATATTTAGAAATAGCTGATTCCAGTCTCAGTTGGAGGAATAGACATAGAGTACAATAGACGTAGAGTATCAACAACATAGAGTAAAAAAGACCTCTTTGAATTGTTTTGGGGATGCAGAACAACACAGAATCAGAGAGAGAGAAAAAATAATGCCTGGGAGAGGGAGAAGAATAGTTGGATCAGAAAAAGGGAGAAGAGGTAGGGGAGAGGAGTGAGAATGTGTGTTGGACTGTGCAT
>JAFVLL020027157.1:0-30088 GCA_021397915.2 Tor tambroides | reverse complement strand
AATATGCATAGCTAAGAACTTCATTTGGACAACTTTAAAGGCGATTTTCTCAGTATTTTGATTTTTTGCACCCTCAGATTCCAGATTTTCAAATAATTGTATCTCGACCAAATATTGTCCTATCCTAACAAACCATGCATCAATGGAAAGCTTATGTATTCAGCTTTCAGATGATGTATAAATCTCAATTTTGAAAAAATTACACTTGTGACTGGTTTTGTGGTCCATGGTCACAAATGTTTTGAATAACCAAGCCATCTGAGAGAATGAGAGAAAGTTCAGGGAGTGGCTAATTAATATTATCATTACTATAAATTCCCATGTCATTTGAGGTGTAACATAAAGCTTGCATAATAAAATGTTGGGAATACATATGTAACTGTACATTACATGTTTACTTGTCAAATCTGTGCCACTTATGGAGAGATTAGGGTGAGTGGATCTGTCACATGTGGGCATGTGTATTTTTTTTTTTTTTTTTTTTTGGAATAGAAAAAGTAGGTACATATTATGCATAGCACATGGCACTCAGTATACCAAGTTAAAGAAGTCATTAATCACCACTGATTCTTAATATTCCTAAAATCTCCTAATATATTCCTTGGAATTATCATTCTTAAAGTATAATAAAATTTTTAACCAGTTAGTCTAGACACAAAACTTTGCTCCTGTTTCTTTGGCACATGCTGTATTAAGTGAAGTAGTGTTATTTTAGTAGCACTGATGTACTATTTTAGTTTTTATTATATATTTTGAATTACACTATATTTTTATATTTTTGTTTTCATTTTATTTTTAGTAAAAGTTTTACGAATTTTGTTTTGTTTTTGTACTTATTATTATTATTATTATTACTAGTTTTTAGATTTTAGTTTTAGATTTAGTTTATTTAGTTATTTTAGTACTTTAATCTGAACTAACTTAAAAATATATATATATTAAAAAAATATTTCATTTCAGTTAATGTTTATTTTATGTTTTTATTTTTATTTTTTATTTTTTAATGATTTTAGTTTTACCCTGCAATGCACCCAGTGGTTTAAATTTCCACCTCATGAGGAAAAAGCGTTTTTAAATTTCAATTCAAGGATTTACCATTGCTCAGTGAAATTGGGACAGGATGTGACAAAATGCTATCAATGATAGAGAAGTAATGAAATAAACATTCAAAGATATTCTGCCAACTAGCAACCAACACTAAATAACTGCTTTCCAAACAGCCTCTCAAAACTGAATGATTAGACACAGCTCATTCATTATGCATCTTCAGTTTTGCTTTGTTGCCAAGTTACGAATCTCTGCTCACACAGAGGTCACTGCCAAACCAAGAGGCTTGCTGTTTGAATTTGTGTGTCAAAGTTCACCAAACTTGAGCTTGATGTTAAATTTGCATAGGGAAATTTATTTGCCACTGCAAGTCCATTTGTTGCACCAGTTCCCATTGAATTGAATATATTTTGCTCAAAATATTACCTAAATTCTGTTATTACACATTTATGATTCTATTTTTCTTATGATTCTGTTTTTTCTATCTCTATTTTATTTATTTATTTATTTATTTTTTGTCCTCAAATTTGGGTCAGATCATCCATCCACAATTTACACCTTTCTGCCATTTTGATCTGATCTGTTTTCTCGCATTTCCTACAAAATTTGTACAGTCTCCAATAAATTGGCTCAGATCATCCAGTCTAAAAAAAAAAATCACTGGTTGTATTGTTACAGGCTGAAACAGTTCTCCCTGCCTGATCTGATTAGTATTCCTAGGTATTTGTAATTCCTGTTTGGATATATAGTTGAAACATTAAATATCAAGTTATTGATATACACTGACATGCATTGATGCATTCAGTTTTAAACATAAAATGCTTTATAAATCCTTTCTATGAACATTTTTACATAACTAATGTATTTGTATAAATAATTTTGTAGTTATTAGTTCTATAGGATTTAGTAGTATTAGTAGTAGTAGTAGTAGGTTGTAATCTCAGGTAATGTTCACAGAAAAATACAGAACAATCAATGACACTAATTCACCCAAAGGTGAAAAGAAAACAAACAAACAAACAAACAAACAAACAATCAAACAAAACTTGACACTTTAGCACCAAAATAAAAAGTTGTTAGTATTCATGCCAAAGTCAAATGAACATTATCAGCTTCTAAAATCAATGAAGTGTTGAATATTTTATAAGTACAAATAAAGCTGCTAATTAAATGCAGAAAAACAGTGGCACCATAATGATGATTAATTACTTAAATAGAGAATCACAAAATTGATGTGTGCTGTGCTGTTAAGTTCAAGGGCATTCATGCTAAACATAGTATCAGACTGAAGGGAATTAAACAGACTCATGCTGCTTAGTGGATCAGCAGGCTATTCAAATTACAAAATGAACAGAAATTATGAGGTTTTATAACCTGAAAGAAAGAAAGACAGAAAGACAGACCTTGAGACATATATTAAGGACTGTTACATGTTCCCCACAGGTATGTCAAAGGAACAAAACCCCTCTTATTTAAAGCAACACTCATAGGGTGAGAGACAAAACTTGTGTGTGACATCTGTTGGCTCCATTATTGCAGCAAACATTTCAAACAACTTTGTCACATTTGCCCTTAGCTTTCAAATTATGTGCGACCTTTACAATAGCAAAGCTACTCAGAGTGAGAGCAGACATCCTCAGGAAATAAAAATATTCTCAATTCCTCTCAGTTATTTTAATAATTCTAATAATACATTTTCTTGCTTTGAAATCATGCAGCCGTTTTTACTCTAAATAGCTGTTTGAAATAGTAACATGATACTGCTTTTTATTATGAAAAATATTCATTCTTACAAACAGATGATGTCTGGGATTTGCCTAATGTGAAATCTGTATGTCATTTGAATTAGAGTAGTTTGGGCACTGAATGCAAAACATGCTCTCTAGGGCAGTCTGAGTACTTTATCAGGATCACATCAGACTTCTGAACTGGTCATTTGCATTATCCTTCTAGTTTCATAGTGATTCATATTTTATGTTGCAACATTTAGTGGTATCTGGTAAGGTAAGAAATGTATTACTATTGCTAAAAAAGAGAAAATTATTATTGTTTCTTAACATTAAGTCAATGGGCCTCATTTATAAAGCATGCATATGCACAGATTTGATCTTAGAGTGTGTGTGTGTGTGTGTGTGTGTGTGTGTGTGTGTGTGTGTGTGTGTGTGTGTGTGTGTGTGTGTGTGTGTGTGTGTGTGTGAAAAAAGTGCTTAGCATCATGTCAGGGTTTGAGCAGATGTGCGCAGTTTTTCACGTCAGAGTACTGCAGGTTTTTGGAAATGTAAGCTATTCTTGTAGCTCGTGATTCTAAATTAAAGGATTTGGACGATGACTGCTGATCTTTTATATGTTAATTATATTAATTACTGTAGGAGCCATTTACAAGGCAGAGAGCTGAAACCATTCAGTTGCGTGCAAGTTCAAGATCATTTGCGATTCATAGATTTCACATCTGAAAGTGCGTACGTTCATTCTATGAATCACATGTACGCATATTTGAGAGATGATCGTAAGATCAAATTTAGGATGGTTTCTGTGCAACATTTTATAAATGAGGCCCATTATGTTTTATATAACTGTTGTATTCTGTAACTGTAGTGCATTATTTTATATTACTTTTAAAGTTAATGTTTAAAATGTACTAAATTGCTACTTCATCATTACAAATGTGTAATTACAAATAAAATTAAAAACATGACATACAAGTAAAATTCATTACAGTACATTTTAGTTTATCATAAATGCTTGTCAGTATACATTCAGCATTAAATTTTAACCATATTTCAAAGACAAGTAATTTGGAAATTCCATAAAAAGATGTACTTAAGTCCTACTGAATTGCATTAAAACTAATTTAAACTATAATATATTTTCATTGTTTGAAAACGTTACATTCAGTTTGCACTTAAGTAAAAGTATATTATTTCCATAAAAAAGTTTGCTTTTTAAAAGTATGCTAAAGTACTTTTTATTTATTTTATTTATTTTATTATTTTTACAGGGATCTCTTTAAGCAAGGTCAACTGTTGGACATAATGCATTAAATGTTCAATGCTGTCACTGTGTAATTAATGCAGATGTTTGAAGATGTATGTGAACTTCATAGTGTAGGTGACATGAGGACGTACCAAGTTCAAACTGATCTGAGCTGTTGTTGCATGTCTGCCGGACCTCCTCACTGTCCCACCCGAGAGGATACAGAGCACATCCCGAACCGATGAGCAGACCTGCAGAAACAGAGACAGAACAAGACATGAATAACGTTACTCATGTATAATAGATTAAATACGTGCAGAAAGTTTTAGTGGTGTTTTATAAGAATAAGATTTGCTAAGTTCCAACCCTAAGTATTAAACTTTGTTGTGTAACTCAAGTCACACAGATTGTACTATAGACATGAATTATATGTCAAATCAAGTGGCCTGTGCTATTAGTTTTCCAAGTGATCATACTTACAAAAATACCATACATAGAGGGATATGCTCATCAACCACCTTCAATGTTGGGGCTTACACTCAGCTTCCAAAGAGCTGTCTGCAGCTCACAAGTGTTAAAAACGCTGAAGTGAGAACTCTGTCTACCACACACCTCTATGCTTATAAATGGAAAGTTTTTGAGAGCTGGTGCTGCTCAAGGGAGAAGGACCCAGTTGTTTGCCCAATTCCAGTTATCTTGTCCTTCTTACAGGAGTGCTTAGATGGAAGCTGTGTGCCTTCTATACTCAAAGTGTGCATTGCTACTATATCGGCCTTGCACAGCGAGGGTGACAGGCAGTCAGTGGGCAGGAATGGTCTGGTAATCAGATTTCTATGTGGTACAAGATGGCTAAACCCTCGTTGCCCATCTACTATCACCACTTGGGACCTAGCTTTGGCTCTGAAAGCTTTGGCATGTCTTCCTTTTTGAGACGTTTACAGAACATGAATTGCCATAATGGAGTTAGAGCCCACTCCACAAGAAGTATGGCTTCATTATGAAGCAGGATGCAGGATGTCTGTTGAGGACATTGCTCAGCCACAGGATGGACTTCTTCCAAACACTTTTGCCAGGTTCTATAAATCTGGATGCTTCTTTGCTAGCTTCTCGAATCCTGTTGGTATAGCAATCAAGTCTTACGTTAAGTCTGTAATCACCTGCTTTGTTATCATGTTGTGCTTCTGTTACTTCATAACCAATTACTTCGCTGGATTTTGAGTCACTCTGAATGAATCACTGAATCTATGAGTTGTTGAATCAAGCGGCAATAGAAACAGAGTGACGTGTCATAATCTGAAAACCACGCCCACCGGGGGGAAACAATCCAACGCTCTCCATTGACTTTGTATTGCGGGAAACTGCCTCCTTGTCATTTCTGACTTACAACAAAAAACAGAACAATGTCTAAAAGCTGCTATGTGACAAGGTGTACAGCAAACAAGCTAAAAAACCCAGAACTACATTTTTATAACCTGTCGACCCCAAAAAATGAGCGTTTGTCCTTAAAGTAGAGCGCAACGTGTCATATTACTCTGAGAACTGCACCCACTGGAGGGAAATGTAATCACGACAGGAACCATTCATTATTTTTAAGCATGTCAAAGGATTATTTCACCACCCTATGTGAACCTGAGAGGAGGAGATATATTGAGAAACAAAATTTTATTGGTCTATGTCAGTGCCCCTTTTCCTTGCCTTCCTTTTGTTTGAGAAATGATCGAACTGAATGGCCCAACGTGAAATACCCTGACATCCACAACTATTTGTGTCCTTAAATGCTCGTTTTTTGGGGTTGACAGCTTATAAAAACGTAGTTCTGGGTTTTTTTTTAGCTTGTTTACTGTACACCTTTAACACAACAGCTTTTAGGCATTGTTCTGTTTTTTGTTATAAGTCAGAAATGACAAGGAGGCAGCTTCCCGCAATACAAAGTCAATGGAGAGCGTTGGATGGACACCCCCCCCCCCCCGGTGTGGGCGTGGCCTAAATGTGCTCTGTCTCTATTGGATCTGTATATAATTCGCAAATGGATTGTTCGGCGTGATTTGTGAACTGTTTCAACAGGTTCATGAAAACGAATCAGTTCTTTCACAAATCGGAGAGAGTCTCAGAGGAGGTGGTGATTTCTTTAGATCAAAATAAAGAGGAACGATATGTTTTTATTAAGTGCATAAAAAGTGTGATATTATGCTTTGAAATGCCTAATGAAAAGTAAAGAAAAATACTTTGTTACTGTCCACCACTGATTTTTTGAAGTATGATGGAGCTTTTCATAAAGTATTTATTTTTCTTTCCCATTTTCCTTAACAGCAACCTTTTCTTAACAAATTTGCCATCACTCCCCACATGCTGTATTAGAAACACTCACGCAGCAGTGTTAAATAGGTTTCTGTAATTTAATGCCAAGCTAATGAAACACAAAGTAGTACAATACATGTACATTACATTTTTTCTCGATTGCTTAAACACATTTCTTGAAATTATGCCTCTTTTTTGCGAAACTCTAAACACAAATCCATAACTTCTAACTCAATTCCCCAAACTTGCTATATTCTGGTCAAAATGAAGCTCTTCACTCAAAACAACTCAATCTTGCTGAAAAACCAAACTTTGCTCTCAGACATGACACACAAACAGTCAAAAACACACACACTACAAAACAGTTTTACATACTGATGAGATAAATTTAAAACAAAACTACAAAAACCGGTAATAAGTGTGGTACTCCCCAAATGTTTTATTCTTCAGTTTAATGTACTGTAGAGTACAATACAATACAGCAAACAACAACAAAAATAATTATTCTGCCGCAGTATCCCGTGTTTGGTCTGGAACAGGTCAAAGAACCTCTTCAACATCACAGGCTATATTGGCCCTGGCCAGACAGCAGGGGTAAAATCCTCTCGCATGCCTGATGTCCTTGTGTCATTGTTCACAAACAAGATAGGCAAAATGCTTGGTCATGTTGTCAATATAACAGGGCTCTCTGTTAGTATTACCTGATGTAAACTATGGCAACAGTTTGGATGACAGTTACTGTACTGAAACAGTAAATGCAGAAGGCTGCACTTCTTATGTATGCCATATATCCATTTCAAAAGTACAAATTTACACATTACTGTATGTGGGATATTGATTGAAAAAGACTCACAGTTACACTTTTACTAGTGGTCTGACCAAGAAAAAAAAAAAAAAATAAAAAAAAAAAACACATTACAACATCATTGTGAAATAGAAAAGAAAAAGAAATATGGGCACGAAGGCGAAAATAAAAATTAGAAAGTCCACTGTCAGAATTTGTAACTCTTGTGTTGTCCTCTGTCTATACAGTATATGCTTTCCAATAGAAGGTTCATGAGATGTACATTTGAGCCATTTCAGAGAACTGGTTTGTCATTGGTTGATCTATAATCTCTTTATTAGTGAAAGTTAAGATTCACTTGCACAATTGATGGCAAATTTATAAAAAGTCTAATAGAAATGTATAGAAAATAATCAACCATTTTGCATTTACCACAATGACTTATACGATGAACTAATGACTAGATGTTTTGAGGGGTAAGACTATAGAACAGAGAACTATATAATACATTTTGAGCAACATGACAATAGCAACTGATAACGTAGGTGTCACGGTGCACACACGAGGGAGGATACAGGAACACGCAGACGAGGACGTAACTCAAATAATAGTCTTTAATAATGACATCAGGGCAAGACAAGGCAAGGCAGACACAGGAACACCGGGGAGTAACGAGTAGACCAGACAACACAAAACTGAATGGGCATGAACTAATATACACATGATAATTACAAACACAGCTGGACAGACTTAACTAATAATCACTTGAAACAAGAACAGGAAACAAACCAAATAAGGACACAAGAGGCAGGAACACATGAGACACACGACAGAACCCTGACAGTAGGAAACCGCAGACAAATGTACATAATCAGTTGCATGAACGTACCAAAGCAATCGCAACTTGTTCAAAAGAATGAGAAAATTTTTATGATGTGCACAAGTGACTAGATGATGTGGAGGTTGAACAAGTAGTTTTGAGAATTTCATTTCTGATCTGAGAAATGCATCAAAGCCACTGAGAAAAACTGTAAGCTGACTTTGGCCCTTTTATCTAGCCATTGAAGGTTCTGATTGGTGTGTGATAAATTTTGACTCCTAGTGTTTCCAATTTGGGCACTGTGTACACCTTGAGCTCCAAACTGGTGGTGACTTGATTGGACAATATTGAATGCTAGTGCCTTTAAATGACCACATGGTATAAGCACTGGAGAAATGTAGGGATTTGTGTAGAGTTTTGCAGTAACAGTTCACCAAATCTGACTCATGTGTCAAAGCAGGGGAATAGTGTTTATAGTTCAGCAAAATGGGTGTGCTTTTTGAAAAATGGCGTTATGGTTTTGAAATTTTAGTTCAAAAGCCTGGTTATTGTGTTTTAGCAATCGAGAAAAACTGTAAAAAAAAAAAATGAAAATATAAAAAACATTGCTAAATTCACAATGTTAATAAATGTGGAAATGTGTCATTACAGTCTGTGAAAAGGGTCCATTAAAATAAATATATTAAAATATTTGAATATTATAATAACACAGAAACCACCTTTAATCCAAAATGAGGTCAGTAACAATCAAAGCTTCTTAGTGACGAAAAAAAAATCATCCTAAAAGTATGGTAGAACTAAAAATGGACTGAGATCAGTTAAATCCTTCCTGAAACTAGTGGGCTGCGGCCAGATCCCCAGTGCCACATGAAGATAGTGTGCCTTTTCTCCAGATTACCATGAGTTGGGGTCTTAACACAAACTCCCTTCTGACTCCAGCTTCTGTCTCCGGATAGGTACCAGCCCACAGGTCCTTGGCTAAGGGGCTTTTCTATCACATTAGCTTAATCCTTTCCAATTTTTCCCTCATCAGTTTTAGTGGGGCCGAAGAGAGAGAGGGATAGGTACTGTGAGGCTCGATGACTAACCCCCGTCACACCGCACAGACTTACTGACAAGAATTAGGTTAATCTATACACTGCTGTACACACTTTGAGCAAAAGTGGGAGATGTCCTTACACACACACACACACACACACACACACACACACACACACACACAAAAACAAACAGACGTTAGGATATTAATGAGGACTTGAGAGAGGCAATCATAAAGGTACTCTAGAATGTATTTTAAGATATCATCACAATGTGCATTTACTTGAGAGACATTTGGCAATGTGCATTTACTTGGTTACAGACATTTGGCAGTGTGAATAAGAAATGTCTTATTGATGCCAATGTTTTTTAAGGGCAAGCTCTAAATGAAACTGTTTCACACCCTCAAAACTGCATATCTAGTTGCAAGATAAAAGATGACAGCTTCTTATACATTATGTCAAAGAAAGAGGCAGATCTATCTGTTTTTTAACACAACAAGAAACAGGATTAAAAAAAAAAAAGAAGCTAATCCAGGAGTGTATCAATGAGAAATGCAGGTGAATGATGAGGCAGCATAAACAGGACAAGACAATGGGTGCTTCTCAAACGGAAGGCTGCATCCTAGTGACGATGCATCCTTTCTAGTAAATGCGCGTGCCACATGGATACGTCTAGGTATTACAAACTAAAATACCAAGAAAACTAAAACAGAAAGCGACATGCTACACGTTGAACATAGCCATTGCAGCCACAAATGAAGAATTCCTTCCCAAGACTTCTTAGGCATGTTTTATTAAGTAGTTCCCTCATTTCAGTCATTAATATGTGGTCTCAATATCTTGCATACTTAATATTTACATATGTTTTAATATGTAAATAAAATTCTATGTATTTTATTTTATGTATAGTGTTTCAATGGAAATGTCATTTATTTCCCTTTGACCAATAAAAGTTACGTGGCTATACACTATGGAGAACTTACGAACAAGTCCTGCTTTAAGAACAAATGTGCAACCAAACTGAACTAGTACTATTTACTATTTACTATTTACCTCCCTAGTGAGAATATGGGTTTGATTCTCAGTGAATGCAGGAACTGCATACCTTTAATACACTGCTCAAAAAAATTAAAGGAACACTTTGAAAACATATCAGATCTCAATGGGGAAAAATATCATGCTGGATATCTATACTGATATGGACTGGGTAATGTGTCAGGAATGAAAGGATGCCACATCGTTTGATGGAAATTAAAATTATCAACCTACAGAGGGCTGAATTCAAAGACACCCCGAAAATCAAAGAATCCAGCTTGCACTGATAGTCCAATGTGCTGAAATTTCACCAGCAACTCAAAAATAGTACTCAGTAGTTTGTATGGCCTCACGCATTTGTACATGCACATGCCTGACAACATCGGGGCATGCTCCAAATGAGACGATGGATGGTGTCCTCCCAGATCTGGACCAGGGCATCACTGAGCTCCTGGACAGTCTGAGGGGGAACCTGGCGGCGTCGGATGGAGTGAAACATAAAGTCCCAGAGGTGTTTTACTGGATTTATGTCAGGCGAGCGTGGGGGCCATTCAATGGTATCAATTCCTTCATCCTCCAGGAACTGCCTGCATACTCTCGCCACACGAGGCCAGGCATTGTCGTGCACCAGGAGGAACCCAGGAAACACTGCACCAGCGTAGGGTCCGACAATGGGTCCAAGGATTTCATCCCGATTCCTAATGTCAGTCAGGGTGCCATTGTCTAGCCCAGGGGTGCCCACACTTTTTTGTGTAGGGATCTACTTTTCAAATGAGAAACTCACTGAGATCTACCAAGTGAAAAATAAATAAATAACAAAATGCATATAAAATAAATAGGCCTAAATAAAAAAAAATAAAATGAAAAAAACTTGTTGGAATGTATCTTTATATTGCATTAATTTAATTTTTTAATAAAACAAATAAAAAAATAAAATAATGTTCAATTCTTAGTACCCCCATGGAACCGTGCCTGCATTTACCTAAAGCAGTGGTTCTCAACCTTTTTTTACTCCAACACCCCCTCCTCTCCAAATCAATACTGCAAGCCCAAACTTTTCTATTCACTAAAGCCTTTGTATTTTCATATATATATATATATATATATATATATATATATATTTTTAAACAGAGCAAATTCAAGATGGATTTAAACATTCCATGTTCTTTTTTGCAAACATACTTCGCAAAAATGTCACTGCAGTTATTCTATACAACTTAAAATATGTATATTCTTAACTCGGCAGCTTGACGCCATCAGTTCCTCTGTCAGAACAATCTTTCTGGAGCGTTTGATGCCCATATGTACATGAACACCACTGATCCTCACAAACTTCCAAAACACGTTATACTCATTAGGAAACATCGCAAGTATATTTATTATAAAACAACAATTAAAACACTCGTATTCAACTACGTGAATATACTGAGCTGTATTCAAGCAGAAATATGATGTTATAGTGATCAGTGCGCCGAGAGCGCACATACACGGTTCGTTTGCGCATCAAATACGGACACAACGAGCGCCTAATGCAAGATCCTGTCTGTCACTCTAATCATCTTTACCTTGATTACAATCATCGTCCATCAAAACTTTAGGCACTAGTGTGACACTGGCTTCTTTTATCCAGCCGAGAGCTGTACTTTGTGTATCATATGCTCATACAGCGGTTTTGAGCCGATCTGTATTTCACACAGCGCGATGAGAAACTTACTGTTTGCTGCTCCGAAACACAGAATATCACAGAATACGTAGAGAGGTGGTTCTGTTATTTATTTATAGGCTATATATTTTTACATTATTTAACATATTAGTCATAACATTAGTGAATATTATATTTTAGTTAAGTTATCTGAATGATGTTACAGGCAGCATAACGTTCTCCACGGCTTCTTCAGACCCTTTCACGTCTGTCACATGCGCTCAGGGTGAACCTGCTCTCATCTGTGAAAAGCACAGGGCACCAGTGGTGGACCTGCCAATTCTGGTGTTCAATGGCAAATGCCAATCGAGCTCCACGGTGCAGGGCAGGGAGCCAGGGGCGTAGCCATCATTTCAGAAGTGAGGGGGACAGAAATGTAATATACGTATGTATATATATATATATATATATATAATGTTTTTTTTTAAATAAGTCTCTTCTGCTCACCAAGCCTGCATTTATTTAATCCAAAATACAGTTTTACTATGTACAACTGCTTTCTTCATTTTAAATATATTGAAAAATGTAATTGATTGCTGATCTGTAGCTGTATTTTCAGCATCATTACTCCAGGCTTCAGAGTAACATGATCCTTCAGAAATCATTCTAATATGCTGATGTGCTGCTCAAGAAACCTTTTTTTTAATTTTTATTATTATTATTTAAAACAGTTGAGTAAATTTTTTCAGGATTCTTTGATGAATAGAAAGATCCAAAGATCAGCATTCATCTGAAATAAAAAGCTTTTGTAACATTATACACTATATACCATTCAAAAGTGTGGAGTCAGTATTATTATTATTTTGTTTTATTTATTTTGGAAAATAAATAATAGAAATTAATAGTTTTATTTAGCAAGGATGGTTTAAATTGATCAAAAGTGTTGATAAAGACATTTATAATGTTTCAAAATATTTCTATTTCAGATAAATGCTGTTCTTCTGAACTTTCTCTTCATCAAAGAAACCTGGAAAAAAATTCTGCTCAGCTGTCTTCAACATCATCATAATAATAAATGTTTTTTTATTTTTTTTTATTTATTTTTTTTAGCAGCAAATCAGAATATTAAAATGATTTCAGAGAGATCTTGTGACTGGAGTAGAATTTCTTATACTTTTAAAATATATTCAAATAGAAAAACAGTTATTTTAAATAGTGAAAATATTTCAAAATTTGTAATGTTTTGCTGTAGGCCTACTTTGGATCAATAAATGCAGGTTTTCTGAGCAGAAGAGACTTCTTAAAAACATTAAAAATCTTAATGTTCAAAAACTTTTGACTGGTATGTATAGGCAACTTTAATTTTTCTCTCTTTTTCTAGCTTTTAATAGGCTTAGAAATCATATACACTGCTGGACAATAACTAATAATAATGATTTGTTTATATACTACAAACACTTTTTTATCCCATGAGGCAGAATAGTTTACACTGTAATGAATGCTATGTCAATTAGCACTGCATTATTCATATACTTTATTACCTGGAGATGACTTGAAAATAGGACACATATCGCACAATAGCAATTCTAAACTGGTCGTTTTTTCTTTCTTTCTGTGAAAACAACTGTTTTCATCCATTTCATATATATTAGGAATTTCCTATGTGCAACTTTCGGCATGAGAGCGCCTCCGGCTTCGAGTATGAATTTATTCTGCATATAATGAGCGTTAGCGCTCCGTGATGTTCATCTCGCCTACTCTGGGTCCGAATAAAACATCAGGTCATGCAACAGACTATCCTGTCTCTTTTAATTTAAATCTATATTTATCTACACCCGGCTCTTGAAAACCTTTATGCCAGCACACTTGCCCGAAAAAGTGCGGGGGATGAATTTATGTGATATTAAAAGTGGGGGGGACACGTCCCCCGCGTCCCCCGCGTAATCTACGCCCCTGCAGGGAGCACAGGGCCCACTGGAGGACACTGGGCCCTCAGGCCACCCTCATGAAGTCTGTTTCTGATCGTTTGGTCAAAGACATTCACACCAGTGGTCTGCTGGAGGTCATGTTGTAGGGCTCTGGCAGTGCTCATCCTGTTCCTCCTTGCACAAAGGAGCAGATACCAGTCCTGCTGATGGGTTAAGGACCTTCTATGGCCCTATCTAGCTCTCCTAGAGTAACTGCCTGTCTCCTGGAATCTCTTCCATGCGCTTGAGACTGTGCTGGGAGACACAGCAACCCTCTACAGCGGCACATTGAGCAAGTATCCTGAGGAGTTGGGACTGCTCGTAACTCTCTGGGGTCCAGGTATCACCATACCAGTAGGACAGTGACCTCAGCTAAATGCAAACTAGTGGGAAACAGTCAGAAAAGATGAGAGAAAAAATGTCAGTGGCCTCTACCTGTAAAATCATTCCTGTTTTGTAGGTCACTGCTTGTTGCCCACTAGTGCTCCTGTTGTTAATTTATTAATGACTAAAGCAGCTGAAACTGATTAACAACCCCCTCTGCTACTTAACTGACCAGATCAATATCCCAGAATTTTAATTGACTTGATGCTATACTCTGATTAAAAAGTGTTCCTTTAATTTTTTTGAGCAGTGTACATTTTAAGTTGTTCTGGATAAAAGCATCTGCCAGATATGCAAACATATCCCCATCCAAAAGAACACTGAGACTTAGGCTATTGCAACTGCATAGCGACACACTACAAAACCTACAAAACCACTCAGACCACATTAGTAACCAAACCAATACAAAACAAAAAGAACAAAAAACAAAACAAAACATTTTTTGAAACGTAAAAGTTTCAAAGAGTTTTTTTCCTGATGAGTCTTCATCAAACAAAATCATCCAAAAGAGCGCTTGATCAGGGTTCAGTGCCACTTAAAGCTTTGGCACCAGAGAATGTGTAAAACTTAAGGGCTGGCATAATCAATTGCTAAGAGAGGCATGAATGTTTTGCCAACAGCCCAGCCAAAGTTGTGACGCTAATGGTGTATTCCTGCTGAATATTAAATTAAAATCATAAATTCTCTTTCAAGTCGTCAGTAATGGTCAGAAGAGATAAAAGATGCAATCAGCTAGAAATGCCCTAGCAGCACTCAAAAGTAAAAACAAAAGGGGTACAGCCTCCTCCATCCTAAAAAATTAAAGGAATGCAGCATGAGGGATTTTTTTTTTGGTCTTCATTAATCATAAAGTCAGTGCTGTCCTCATTTTAACACTGAGAGACATATAACACTAATACTGCTAATTAGCATAGTGATAAAACTGTATTTCTGTTATCCATCCTTCATTTAGTTACGGACATTTTAATTTTAGTTCTTAGTAGCATAAAACTTGTTAGAGGTTAAAAAGTGGGTGAAAATTCCAATTATTGTTGTTGAACATTTAATTCATTCACTATTTGGGAAAAAAAATGGGGAAACAGTTTCATTGCCTACTGATCATCAGACCAAAGCTTTGCTTCTGTCTTTTATCTTTTCATTTTCTTCCCATTGTTCACACACTTCGTTTGCCAAAGAATTCAGTCAGGAATATTCCTTCATCTCAGAAATGTTAATGATGCATATTACTTGTTTATTCAAATGGGAAAGTGTGCCAAATAATGATAGTGTTCCTGTGCGTACTCTCCATGGGAGCAGGAGGTGAGGCAACATTACTAATAATCTCAAGATCTGAGACAGACTGAACATTAGAAATGCTACCCAGCATGACATGTCAGAAATAGGCCTATTATAAAATGGCCCGTCATTTGTGACCCTGGACCACAAAACCAGTCTTATGTTGCACGGGTATATTTGTAGAAATAGCCAAAAATACATTGTATGGGTCAAAATTATCGATTTTTTTATGCCAAAAATCATTAGGATATTAAGTAAAGCATCATAACCATAGTTATTTTAAATTTCAGCCAAATATATATCAGCTTAATTTTTGATTAGTAATATGCATTGCTAAGAACTTCATTTGGACAAATTTAAAGGCAATTTTCTCAGTATTTAGATTTTTTTGCACCCTCAGATTCCAGATTTTCAAATAGTTGTATCTCGGCCATGTTGTCCTATCCTAACAAACCATACATCAATGGAAAGCTTATTTATTCAGCTTTCAGATGATGTATAAATCTCAATTTCTTTTAAAAAAAAAAGACCCTTATGACTGGTTTTGTGATCCAGGGGCACATTTGTCAAAAAACTTTTCTAACTAAAATTAAACAGTTATATGGAAGACAGCTCTTAACGTTTGTGGTTTTGTCACGTTGAGTTTGGCTAGGTCAAGCTGAGTTTGGAGTCTTGATATTGTGTTTTGCTCTAAAAACCCCTGGTATGGATCTCAGATTGTGGTCTCAGGCAAGACTGCAGTGTATTTCCTCAAATAAATGTCTATTGGTCTGAGTCTGGAACCTGGAGGGTGAATTCTTCATTCCAACTCAGTTACAAGTAAAGCAACCAACCAGCAGGACACCTGAATCTGCAAAAAAAAAAAAAAAAAAACTATAGAAACAGTTCCACCTCAAGGCATGTGTTTTAAAAGTAGCACCCACCATATGAAGTCTGTCATTTTTCCATCTTTATTTGATTGCATTTCATTAAGTGTTTTCCCCCCTGAAGTTTAATCCCATCCTCCACACTTACTATGTGGGTTACTGAAAGACTATGTGGGTGGGTGGAGATTACCAAGAATGGAAACAGCAACTTTATTGATGTGCCAAGAAACCACAGGGACGTGGAGGTTCTGAGCACCAGCTAGCAGAAGCACTTGTTCACAGGCCTCCAAAGTTGCTCTCGAAAAACTGGGCTATGATGTCTCTTGTCTTTCTGTTTGCTGTTACATCAAATTTTGGGACGTCTTTATGTCTGTTTTTCTACTTCAATGACAGCTGCAAACAAAAACCCTGCAAGTGTGCTGATGATTCCTCACGTCAGTTCCAGTTCCACGTCGTTTGAGGTGGAAAGTGGTGCGTTTTAAACCACCATAAACATGCTATAATGAATTCCATCTATTTCAGAGAGTTTTTGAAATGCAACAAGAGGTGCTTTGGTTTTAAGAAGCACCCTTGTCGTGGGAAAGGAAAATTAGTTACTACGAAAATCTGCAGCTCTGTTTCAGTGACTGATGTTGCTGATGGTTATTCTGGAGAATTTCTGATACACTTGTTACACCTTATTGTGCACTTGTAAAAATTACAATCTCTCCATGTCTGGCATTATAATGTGTAATTTTATGACTGTGTTACAGAAACAGAATATTGAGGTATAAATCAACAAAACAGTTAATCTGTAATACTTGATTATGACTGGTCAGTTGTTGCATTCTGCAGTCAAATATATTTGTATATTACAGTTTTTCTCGATTGCTGACACACTATAACTGATTCATTTGGCACAATTTTCCATACCATTCATACAGTTCTTGAAACAAAGACACGTTTCTCAAAACTTTTAACACATTTCACCTGATTTCACCTGTTCCAATTTGCTGAGTTTTTCCTGCAAAACTCTACTCAAGAACAGCCTCATTTTGTACACGTTTAACCATGGTCTCATTCAGAAAACACAAACACACAATATAACTACCTCAAGAATCACACATTGAACACAAATAGCACACATTTATCCACATATCCATCTAACATTTCACTGCTGGTTATACTCTGTATAATTGTGTATGTGACAAATAAAATCTTGATCTTGAATCTTGAATGTGTGAACATTCAGTCGCAAAACTGATGACACAGCAGTCAGAATCTCAGGATGATATGAACAGGAGCACAGCTGATTATGAGTTTTGAAAAATGAATCCTGGTAGTGGGATACAAAGAGGAATAGGAGGAGAAAAGAAAAATGAAGGGGACTAGGTCAAAGGTCATTTGTTGCTGATGAAATATAAAGCACTATAGTTGAGCATGTTCTTCTGCATGGAATGATCGTAAGGAAAGCTGCTGCAGGATCATCTACAGGGTTTTTACACTACTTACACATTACAATTACAGTACTTCAGATGAGAGAACTTGTACTGTAAATACTGTAGCACACACCCTCAAACTCATAACTGCTGAATTTATTTGTAGCCAAGTACTTCTTACATGTATTTGTGCAGAACTGAAAGTTGACTGTCTAGGGGAGGCAGAGAAAGTCTTTTGTCAGAAGACTAAGAAACTGCTATAGTACAGTATATCACATAAGGATATTACCAATACTGTAATGCAGCTTGGCAGAGGATGCAGCATTTATTTGTTTGTTTGTTTGTTTGTTTATTGCTGTACAGTAACTGACAGTATATTCCAATGTGTTTACTGTATATTCTGTTGTTTGGTTTCTGTACTTTTCTCTTCTAGTGCTTTTCATCTACTGTATGCTTTTCATCCTGCATCAGGTTACACTGGCTACCAACAGCCACTCGCATCAAATTCAAGGTACTGATGTTTGCCTACAAGACGACAACTAGCGCTGCACCAATATATCTAAACTCACTAGTTCAAACTTATGCACCCTCCAGAAGCTTGCATTCTGCAGCAAGTGAACGACGCCTTGTGGTGCCATCACAAAGAGGTACCAAATCTCTCTCACGGACCTTTTTCTGGACAGTGCCCAGCTGGTGGAATGACCTCCCGATCTCAATTCAAACAGCTGAGTCTTTAGCCATTTTCAAAAATCATCTAAAGACGCATCTTTTTCGCCAGCATCTAACCAACTAATACTAACACTTACCTATTCTATTAAAAAAAAAAAAAAAAAAACCTAGCTACGTGTACTGTGCTGGACTAACTGAGACTTGTCATGGCACTTGTACAGGTCCTTCTCAAAAAATTAGCATATTGTGATAAAGTTCATTATTTTCTGTAATGTACTGATAAACATTAAACTTTCATATATTTTAGATTCATTACACACAACTGAAGTAATTCAAGCCTTTTATTGTTTTAATATTGATGATTTTGGCATACAGCTCATGAAAACCCAAAATTCCTATCTCAAAAAATTAGCATATTTCATCCGACCAATAAAAGAAAAGTGTTTTTAATACCAATAAAAGAAAAGTGTTTTAATTAAAAAAAAAAAAAAGTCAACCTTCAAATTATGTTCAGTTATGCACTCAATACTTGGTCGAGAATCCTTTTGCAGAAATGACTGCTTCAATGCAGCGTGGCATGGAGGCAATCAGCCTGTGGCACTGCTGAGGTGTTATGGAGGCCCAGGATGCTTCGATAGCGGCCTTAAGCTCATCCAGAGTGTTGGGTCTTGCGTCTCTGAACTTTCTCTTCACAATATCCCACAGATTCTCTATGGGGTTCAGGTCAGGAGAGTTGGCAGGCCAATTGAGCACAGTAATACCATGGTCAGTAAACCATTTACCAGTGGTTTTGGCACTGTGAGCAGGTGCCAGGTCGTGCTGAAAAATGAAATCTTCGTCTCCATAAAGCTTTTCAGCAGATGGAAGCATGAAGTGCTCCAAAATCTCCTGATAGCTAGCTGCATTGACCCTGCCCTTGATAAAACACAGTGGACCAACACCAGCAGCTGACATGGCACCCCAGACCATTACTGACTGTGGGTACTTGACACTTGGACTTCAGGCATTTTGGCATTTCCTCCTCCCCAGTCTTCCTCCAGACTCTGGCACCCTTTGATTTCCGAATGACATGCAAAATTTGCTTTCATCCGAAAAAGTACTGGACCACTGAGCAACAGTCCAGTGCTGCTTCTCTGTAGCCCAGGTCAGGCGCTTCTGCCGCTGAATCTGGTTCAAAAGTGGCTTGACCTGGGGAATGCGGCACCTGTAGCCCATTTCCTGCACACGCCTGTACACGGTGGCTCTGGATGTTTCTACTCCAGACTCAGTCCACTGCTTCCGCAGGTCCCCCAAGGTCTGGAATCGGTCCTTCTCCACAATCTTCCTCAGGGTCCGTTGTGCAGCAGTCTTCCTCTTCTCGTTGTGCAGCGTTTTCTGCCACACTTTTTCCTTCCCACAGACTTCCCACTGAGGTGCCTTGATACAGCACTCTGGGAACAGCCTATTCGTTCAGAAATTTCTTTCTGTGTCTTACCCTCTTGCTTGAGGGTGTCAATGATGGCCTTCTGGACAGCAGTCAGGTCAGCAGTCTTACCCATGATTGCGGTTTTGAGTAATGAACCAGGCTGGGAGTTTTTAAAAGCCTCAGGAATCTTTTGCAGGTGTTTAGAGTTAATTAGTTGATTCAGATGATTAGGTTAATAGCTCGTTTAGAGAACCTTTTCATGATATGCTAATTTTTTGAGATAGGAATTTTGGGTTTTCATGAGCTGTATGCCAAAATCATCAATATTAAAACAATAAAAGGCTTGAACTACTTCAGTTGTGTGTAATGAATCTAAAATATATGAAAGTCTAATGTTTATCAGTACATTACAGAAAATAATGAACTTTATCACAATATGCTAATTTTTTGAGAAGGACCTGTATACTGCTGCACTCTTGATGGTCTGATTGCTTCTATTGTTCTCATATTGTACGTCGCTTTGGATAAAAGCGTCTGCTAAGTGATTAAACGTAAATGTAAATGTAAATGTAAGATAACTTTGCAGTAGTGTAATGAAAGTAAAATTTTCTTAATGTTTATTGCTGAATTTTACTGTATCTGCACCCCTCTATTTATGTCGTATACTGTAACAGACATTGACTAGCAAAAGGATTCCTAGTTCCCAAAAGGAGGTTTTTGTAAGAGTGTTTTGAATTGATCTCACTAGTGTTCTCTAGTCAGGAAAATAGTCTGTGTATTTGACAGGTTTGTGTGTCATCTGAGGCCAAAGATTAGATTCTGACAAAAGAGAATGTGTTTTTGACTAAAATGTTTGACTTTGACCTGGAAGTTTGCACAATTGGGTGTGCAGTTTTGAGATTGTGTTTATAGTTGTGAGAAAATGGTGAATTGTTCCGTGAACTGTGTTAGGAATCGAGAAAAACTGTAAATGCTAAACTATATATGTGACCGTTGCACCAGAAAACTGAAATACCTGTAGCAGTGCTAGTTTAATGTCTCGCATTTCACACACAATAGAATTCAAAAATATATTTTCATTACATGTCCATTTATTTCTTTAGTAAGTAAAAACTAGGATAATATAACAGTAGGTTATTATTGCTGTTTTTTGGATAAGCGGTATAGTCTCTTAGGGTATTGGTTTATGACCTTATTATCCTTTGTAATTTTCATAGTTATTGTGCTTCATGATATGACAAAAGAAGACATTTTGAAGAGCAAAAATCCTTTGAACTTATAACTTACAACTGGAACGTACTTATTTTTGTTTATTAAGAATTGGCAAGTTTAGTTGTTTGTAGTAGTTTTAATAAATTATTAAAAACATAAATTGCAATAATAATATTATGATTATTTATATTTGCAATCATTTTAAAACCTAATAATAATAATAATGATGATGATGATGATGGTGATGGTGATGATGATGAAGATTATTATTATTATTATTATTATTATTATTAAGAAGGAGTATATAGTGAGTGGAGGCCAAAAAGTAGGATTTTGCTTAGGGCACCTATGTGTTTCAAAATGGCCCTGTGATACAAATGTCATTACTTACAAATGCCATGTTTATTTTGTGAAAATGACCTGATGACTACTATAAAGTTCAAAATTCAAAGCAGGGTTTGTAATTTTGAACTTACAGCAAAACTCTTATTATTGTTAGCCTTTAAAGTCAGATGTTGGCCAGACAATATTGGCATATAACAGTGAAACAAGTTGGCATGGCAACCAGCAGATTGGGATTGTTGACAACCATCTGAACGGGTGGATGTGGGTGAGATGATAATATGAAAAGACTTTTGCAACAGGCATTCATACATGTGCCAAGGGTCAACACAAACTATTCCTCACTATCCTAAGCTATCCTACCCTATTACCCTAATCTCAAATCTACGACAATCTCTCACCTTCTATTAATATCAGACACCTGCATTTGAGAAGACTTCGATCACTGGGAGTGTAAAAACAGTCCATTACAGGCTGCCATTAGTGTCGTCCATAAAAGAAGCATTCAATATCCACTCCTGAGTGGGTCATAATGAGTCTGCTGTTAATGCGTGTGCACGCTCTGTGATTATGTCTCTAAGTGCCATTCATTCAGTCTGGCCTGAAAGCCACCTACCTCTTACATTCCTACAAGTAATTAAAGATTAAATCACATGATCAGAATATTGAACTAGAGGCTTTAATCAAAGAGATAAATGTGAAAAGCAGAGCAGGCCCCATGTTTAGGACACCTTATCAGACCAGTTGCCCATTGGTTGAACTTG
The DNA here is from genome assembly GCA_021397915.2 of Tor tambroides. NCBI lineage: Eukaryota > Metazoa > Chordata > Actinopteri > Cypriniformes > Cyprinidae > Tor > Tor tambroides. The sequence continues at coordinate 8,147 of JAFVLL020027157.1, read as the reverse complement.
GAAATAGGCTATGTACTTGAACAGAAATGACAGACAGAAAAAAAACAAAAACCTAAAAAACCACTCAAGGTGTGCATTATTTATCTAATAATTCAACGGCTTGTTCCTTACATATATATCCCCTCCGTTTGATCAGTTCATTGTCTGGTACTATCTTCACGTTGATAGTAGAGCCGTTGCATTCTTGTCTTCTCCCGTGTTTCTTTTGCCTGTGATTATCTTTGTATATAAAAGTATCAGCTAGAACACGGAAACAGGAACATGAGAGACAGGAAACAATAAACAAGACAAGGCTATTAACAAGAACTTAAAAACAAAAGCACAAAACAAAATAAAAGACACAAATAAAACACAAACCAAAACAAACACATTATTTTAATGAAAACATTTTTCATTGAAGGAGAAGTGATTTTCAATTGTTATTATTATTATTATTATTATTATTAATATTATTATTAATACTACCCCTAAAAATTATTCAAATGTGTAGAAAGCAAAGAATTACAGTCAAATGCAGTGTGAGAAAAACTTGCTTGTTCTTATTTTCATGATATTTTATGAGTTCATGAGTTTAAATTGTGTCACTCACACCAATATGCCCAAATCATTTTCCACATTTACGCAAAGTCATTATCACTTGTGACTGTGAGTCGCAAATTTCCTGACTGGGTGACGGCTTTCTGGATCGCATTTTGTTCATGGACTCTCAAGTTTTAGTTGGATAATTCCATAAGCAATATTTGCAGTGTTTATGAAACTAAACCTGAGCATTATTTCTAAATGTCACAGAGATGCCAGCATAACTGAATATTTGCCTTCATGCTGCGCAGCACAAGCATGCTGGTTTATGAAAAGTTGGTCTATGTTTATCCATGTAATAAAGGTTCAAAGGTGAGTTCTTAATCCAGCCATCAGAGGTTTACATTCTCTGCTGAAATGCTCTTTGGAGTGAGAACAAGGCTTTCTTCTTTCACTTGTCTGCATGTCTCGGGATCACTTGTACCTTTTGTCATCCTTTCCTGGTCCTCTTCAATGGTGCCTCAGGAATTCTGCACCCCTGCTCTCAGGCCCACACAATACCATTCACGTTTTGCATTCAAAAGTGCAGAAAGGAGAGAGCAGGGCGAAAAGAAATAGGCCCAGTTGAGTTTTAGGGAGCGAGGAGAATGGAAGCTGTGAATAGGTCACGTCAGAGCTGGTTTTAAAGGGCTGCTGTCAGAGACTTTAAAAGAATGAGGAGCACAGTGAAAAATGGCCCACCGAGGGTTGAAGGCAGCGTGGTGGCTGTCGAGGTGAATGAACTGTCAGGACGGGACCTGCCTCTCCCTCAGACACTTTCACAGGGACGAAGACTGATAGAAGGAGAAAAGAATGGGCAAATGGGAGCAGAGGGAGGAGAAGTGAGAAGAGAAAAGAATACAAGAGGAAGTACAAAGAACAACTGACAGAAAGAGAGACATGAAGATAGATGAGGAAAAACCAACAGAAGCCAAAGTAAAGGCTCAAAATTCAGTGTAAAGATGCAATGTCTTATCAAAGCCATCAAAGACTGAATTATGCCTGCTCATACCCACCTCAGTATCAAAGTATACAGTTGTTATTGCTGTGTAAATGCATTTATGCCATTTCTGAGCAGCATTAAACAGTCTGTGTAGACACCTAAATGCCACTTCAGAAGTGCTTCTGTGCCATCTTTTCAGTGTACATTTGGCACTATAAGGAATAGTATATAAATATTATAAATAATATTAATAACATTACAAATATATTTATTTTTATTAAAGACAACAATCCATTATAAAGAATGATGTTACTAATTATGCCTCATGACCAATTCATTAATTTATTAATAAGAAATTTAATGAATTAAATTAATTTATTAATGAAAGGAAAATAATATAAACAATATACTGACTTCTAAAGTTTGTATTCAATACTTTCTTCTGCCACAAAAATGTAATGTCTTCAATTTTTTCTCAGAAATACTGATATATTAATTAACATATTAAATATATATTAATATTAACATATAAAAATATTAATATTATATAATTAACAGAAACATTAATGAATGATAATACAATATAAATGATAAATATGAATAAAATAAATCTATAATTAAACTGGTTTCTGTAAATGATTTAGTTTATTTCATTTTTATTGTTTTTTTTTTACTTAAAGTTTTAGTAATTTGTGTTTTTTGTCATTTTTATTAGTTTTTTTATGTGTCTATATAGTTTTTATTAAGTTTTATTGTAGGTTTAGCTATTTTAGTACAAAAACTAAATAAAGAGAAATTTTATTTAAATTAATGTTTTGTTTTTATGGATTTATTTATAGGTGTCAGACTTATGGACTGTTTGTTGTGTTTTCTCCCTCATGTGCCCATATTTGGTTTTTCCTGTTCCTGTTCTCATGGTGTCATTATTAGTTAATATTCTGCACCTGTCTGTCCCTCATTAGTTACCCTTTAATAGTTGTGTTCAGTTCTCAGTTGATTGTCTGGTCTACTACGTCTATATGTGTGGTTCCTGCCTGTCTGCCTTGTGTTTTGCCTTACTGTAGATTATTAAAGACTATTTGGATCTTTCATCTTCTTCGTGTGCTCATTCTCACCGTAGCATGACAGAAGACCGGACCATAACTGTGATAGTTAACGGTGTGTGTTCCCGCATTTTGTTTTTTTCATTTTGCCAGTTTTTTTTTTTTTTGCGTGTGATTATGTTCGACCCAGAGCCCAGCCTACCAACACCCTGCTTCGCGGAGCTACAGTATGAGCCCATCGCTGACGGAGAGCCAGAGCCCGCTGCAACCGATAAGCCATCGTCGAGGAAAGCGACAGTTCTGAGGATCGCCCTGGAGCCAGAGCCTCAACTGTCTGTCAGTCTGGAAATATTTGTCTGCCCTGCACTGTACTATAACAACCACGGTGGTCATTCCCCTGTTGCTGGCACTCATGGTGCTGGAAGTGGCCTTATGGTGTGTATGGGCAGCACACACCGTGTCAAATATTCCTGAGCAGTCAGAACTCCCACCCAGACTCGCTCTCCCACCTCCTCTGTATCAGTCCTCGCCACCGCTGTCTCCTGGCAGCTCCTCGGCCCACCATCTGTGTGGTGAGATCGCCGTGGGTCTGCCAGTCTCCATCGGCGTCGTGGCTGGAGGATCCCTGGTCTCCGCCTCCAGCCTCTGAGTCCCGGACTCCGCCTCGACCCTTCGACCCAGCGGCTCCACCTCGCCTCCTAGCTCCGTCGGCCCACAAGCTCCACTGGGCTCCCTCGTCCCTCGGCTCCACCCTGGCCCTCAGGATCCTTCCCGTCGCCCTGGCTCATCGGCTCTTCATCTCTGCCTCGGGCTCCACCACCACCTGCTCCGCCGCCGTTGGTCGGCCCCCTGGAGTTGTCAGCCATTCCTTGACCATGGCTCCTCCCTCCGTCGGCTCCACCGTGGTCCACCAGCATAGCTGTGGCCTGGGTCCCTCCTGGCTCCTCCTGCTCCCGCCTGTCTCCTCCCTGGCTCCTCCCTCCGTCTGATCTGCCCTGGCTCTGCCTGTTTCCTTCATGGCTCTTCCCTCTGACATCACCACCTTGTCTAGACTGGTGACCAAGATGCTGATGGTCACTCTAGTTGAGCTCCATGATCATATATGCAGATGGGAGAAACCTACAGAAGGACAAACATCACTGCAACACTCCACCAATCTGGGCTTTATGTCAGTGTGGCCAGACTCAATCTTCTCCTCAGTGAAGACACACAAAAACCCACTTGGAATTTGCAAAAAAGCACCTAAAAGGACCCTCAGACTCTGAGAAACAACATTCTCTGGTCTGATGTACCTCAATTCTAAGCATCATGTTTGAAGGAAACCAGCTCTGCTCATCACCTGCAGAGTACCATCCAAAAAGTAAAGTGTGCTGGTAGCAGCCTCATGCTGTGGGGCTGTTTTTCAGCGGCAGGGACTGAGGGACTCCTCAGAGTAGAAGACAAGCTCAGTGCACCAAAATATAGAGATAGCCTTAATGAAAACCCAGTCCAGAGCATTCAGAACCTCAGACTGGGCAGAAGGTTCACCTTCCAACAGGACAATGACCCTAAGCACACAGCAAGAGTGGCTTATAGACAACTCTGTGAATGTCCTTGAGTGGCCCAGCCACAGCCTGGGCTTGAACCCAATCAAATATTTCTGGAGAAACCTGAAAATGTGCATCTGCCCCCATCCAACCCAACACAGCTTGAGAGGTGAAGAGGTGAGGAGAAGAATGGCAGATAATTGCCAAATGCTGATGAGCAAAGCTTGTCACATCAAACAAAAAAGACTTGAGGCTATAAAGGTGCTTCAGGTAAGTACTGAGTTAAGGGTTTGAATACTTATGCAATGTACTTATTTAAGATTTTTTATTTTTTTTTATAAATGTACAAAGTTTATATATATATATATATATATATATATATACACACACACACACACACACATATATATGATTTTGCAATCTGAATAAACCATTATACCTTCTTAAGGTCTCTTAAAACATATTACATAACAGTCTTGTATAATGTGAATATCTTTAGACTACTAGAATCATATTTTTCCAGAGTAGCCCATCCTCTTTGCCAGGTTTGTGATATGAATTTCATTATTGGGAAGTGCTTTGATATTCCCTTGCTATTTCTGTAACATTCCATCTTCTTTTACAGTCCAAACAGGATCAGAGCAGAATTTTTGCAGCAGCTTTTTGCTACAGTGAGTTTATCATTGCAGAAAGCTTTCCCATAATCCTGTGAGGGAGTGCTATGGATTCTTTTAGGGTCATTGAAAGGATGTATACCGCAGCTTGGAGTGGGAGGGGATGGGGTGGGCTACTTCAGTGGGAAAGTTTGGATCTGGAGTGCAGTAAGAAGTGGCTGTAGCAATTGTGTGTTGAAGACTGGATAACTAAAACTCTTATGCCATTGAATTTGAGTGGATCAGATGTGTTTTACCTCTGTGTGAAGCAGTCTGGGAATGTAGCACTGGCTTTAGGGCATTAGAGGGAGATTTGAGGCAAGTCAAAGGTCAAATCGCTATAAATAAGCCATTGTTTTTCATTAGTGTCATCTTCATTAGTTCACACATACAAGAGAAAATCTGCTGTGTGAAAGGGAGAGAGATGGCTGTCAGCCCATGAGAACAAGGTTGGGTCAGATTGCATTAATCTCAGCAGACACTGACTCAAAGAAGACAGAGGTCAAGGCATGCTAATTTACATGACTAGATCTATTTAAAGAAGTAGATTAACCAAAAATGAAAATTATGTCATCATTAGGACCCTAGCAATTTAAGACAACTGAATTTAAAGCGTTTTCACACCACAGCTTACATACATCATTATTTCTGTTATGTTGTTGTCTGCAAGTTTTTGTATGCTGGTTGCATATAAAAAATAACTTTGATTTGGGGGACAAAAGTATTAATAAACAGCTAAGCAATTTTGTTAAATATATATTTATATTATCATAAAAAATAATAATCAAAGATTATGTCAAACTCGGGATTTGTTCGCCAGAATTTCATTATTTTAATGAATTTATTTTTCAAAATTATTATATTAGGAAAGTTTTGTTGTTGTTGTTGTTTGTTTACACTACCATTTTAAAAGTTTGGGGTCAGTAAGATTTTTGTTTTTGAAAGAAGTCTCTTATGCTTACCAAGCTGCACAAAAAACAAAAACAAAAAAAAAAACAAACAAACATTTTTTGAGATTGTTTTGACAGACATGTTTATTGTGCATTATTTTCAATGTGTTTATTGGTAAGTTTAGTGCAGCTAATATAGCCGTAGCAAAGCTGAATCAAAGCCGAGCAATTGCAATCCTGCTTGTGTGATATTGCCCATATATACTGTATATATGTAATGAGGGCAGCTGGTATACACACACACACACACATACGTATATATTTGTCACAAGTTGTGTTCCTGCTTGGAATAGAATTATATATAGAGAGAGAGAGAGAGAGAGAGAGAGAGAGAGAGAGAGAGAGACACGAGGACAAGTGCCGTAGGTAATCATAGCCATTCCGATACAGAGCAATATCACACGGGTACAAAGCAGTCACCTTTGAAGATTTCTTCTGGATGTTTGAGTCATTACTTCTTGTTTGCAAGCCAAGGCAGATTTATCCAAATTAAATCCCTATAAAAAACAGTGATATCTTACACAAAGTATTGCCAGATTGGTAATCGTTTCAGCAGTACAACAGATGTCAATGCTACTTCCCTTGAGAGAGACCTCTGCAGTTCTTTGGCAGGAACTCAATTTGTCCACATGGCTACTATGTCATTCCTGATTCCTGAAACCCACACATCTCACTTCAGCAATCCCCACTTCATCCCAATTGATCTGTTGTCCATTGAACATGTCGGAGATTTTTAGTCAATAGCCAGATTGATCGAATCAAACCCTTAGTAAATCAAGCCCTGTTAATTATCTAAGAATATATTCACAGCAAATTTAAAAACTTTAAATCTAATTTAAAGGGATAGTTCACTCAAAAATGAAAATTCTGTTATTATTTAATCACCCTCATGTCATTTCCAAACCTGTATGGCTTTCTTCGGTGAAACATAAAAGGAGACATTTTGAAGAATGTACCTACTGCTCTTTTCCATGCAACCTGAATGCATCTGGAAACAAGAATGCAATTGGAATGAAAGATCACAGGTTTCTTTGAAGCTTCAAAAATAATCATAATAAAATTATTCAGAACTGATTTTGTGAATCAAATGATTGATTGCTAAAAACAAAACAAACAAACAAAAAAGTTTAATAATTGAATGCCATTTCTTCTCTAATAAATACTCATTTTTGTCTTTGCCATTCATACTTTATATAAATATATACATGACTTCAGAAGACTTGGAATATAGCACTTGAACCATATGGACCATGGACCACTTTTATGATGCTTCATTTTTATAGCTTGAATGGTCCAGTACCCTTACATACTTCATAATTTCTCTTTCGTTTCTCATGTCCCATGATATAAGAGTGAGTAAATAATGACAATTTTCATTTTTGGATGAACTGTTCCTTTAAATTCAGCTGTATTTTGATTTTCTTGGAGAAAGATGAGAGTTAATACGGCGTGTGGGATGATGATAAACTGCAGTCTCGCTGTAAATGACTTTGAGATTGATATCAGAAGCTCACAACTCTGATTTAACAGACTTCAGATGAGGGGAGGCATTGAGGTGCAGCTGGTAGGAACAGGAATGGTAAAATCCTTCAAACTAATACCACAATCCCTCCTACATATAAAGCCGTTTTTATAACTGCACACTGAACGTCTATCTCCTTAAGCCTTATTTCAGATGTGTCCAAAGAAGATTCAGAGGAGGGTGCATGAAGACCTAAAAAGGAGGACTAAGGAATGCATTAGTGCTTTTGAAATATTCCACTTTTTCCTCCTTTCAAAAATGCCGACATGTCTGTCTGTCTGCTTTACTAAACTGTCACTAAAATCCTTGCTGCGGTACAGCTCAGACACCAAATAAGTCCATGTGAACTCATACAAAGTGCGAGTGACTGAGCTATTAAGCCAGTGGGGTGCTTCACAATGCTTGAGGATTTTTGAAAGGAATGTGAGCATCCTCTACAATTTTGACTGACATCTGCACCATGAAGAAAGCAAGTCAATGCCTCTCTATTGCACCAATCTTTTAGTAAACACTTAATTATTCCTTTGCTCTAAATGCTGAGAGCAATATCTCAAAGACGTGATCCTTCCTCAGAGGATTTCGCCCAGTTCCCATGACCCCACGCTTCTCTGGCTTCCATTAATAATGGAAAACTTTGTAGCAGCCAGCAGAGAAAAAAAAAATTCAGAACTAAAAACATTCACATGCAATATGGGATATGACTAACTGCAGTTAAGCCAGGCATACACTGTGCAATTTTCATTAGTTTTTAAGCCGATTTCTGACTCTCTCTCATTTTTTTTTTTTTTTGGAGTTGGGCCAAATTTCTTTTTTGTCGTTCATCATTTGTCATGCAGTGTAGAGAAGGGTCACAAGGTGATTAAATTTTGGTCACCCCTCGTGAGGGTCCCACGTGTTTATTTCACATGTATAATGTGAGCAGTTAAGTTGTAGCTCGGCGACTGGACTGCAT
>JAFVLL020027156.1:0-14005 GCA_021397915.2 Tor tambroides | reverse complement strand
ACGGTAAAATATATAAAGGAAAACAGTTTTATTGAGAATTTGGCTGCATTAAAATACAGTATGAGCTCAGAGAGACAAAAATGTAAAAGGCAATATGACGCGATGACGTTATGAATATGCTAATTAGCGTATGACGTCATCTAGCGACATTTAGCGACTTTTCTAACTGGCTTTAGCTACTTTCCTTCGAAAGAAGTTGGCAACACTGTTTCAGTGCTATCAGGCTAAAGTTAGCATTTTCCGAGATCTCCAACGGCACCTTTAATATTATTACGCGACTCTCTGAAATGCTTGATTCTGATTGGTCAGTCGCACCGAGAACACTTATTCCACGATAATTGTCAACAATAATCTCAACACCGTTTAATGGCTGCTTTATTGTTACTCAGATCATAGCGCAGCCTTGTTCCACTCAAACACAGCTAATTTCATCTTGTGTGTCAGTTATCGACTGCATTTAAAATGAAATTGGAGGACTTCAGTATGAATAGTAGGCCTATAGTAATATCGTGTTATGATTGTTTTGTACACTCTAATGGATTATAAGACAGTAAACAGGTAAGATTTTAAAATAGTTTCTTCTCAAATCAATATTTCATGTCCCTGTACATATTTATGTGGTAAAAATCTGTGTACGTGGTGTGACTGTATATTATCCCCTAAAATATTTGTCATGTCTGAACATGTTCATTAGTCTCGGCTCCAAATCACCATGTAAGGGATGTACATTTTCCCTTATAGAACCTTATTATAAAATGTCTATTACTTACTACAGAGTCATTTCGGTCAGATCTTACTTAGAGCAGCAAGGTCATAGTTTAATCTTAAAGTAGAGATCTGCTGAAATTCTGAATGAACCTTGGAGTTGCTAATGGCCTCATTAACGTGAAGTCTCTCACAGGCCATAATTCTGCCACTTCATCTCCTTGTCACACATTTTACCACCTTCCAGTGGAGAAGCAGAGAGCATCTCAAGTGCAAAAGAGGAGCGGGTTTCACTGTGGCAAGTGTTCACACCCCATCAGGACAGATGGGAGCTTTGTAGATCCAGTAAACGATAGACTGTGGTTAAGAGCTTTAGATTTTACAACACATTGTTGGAGCGAAATGGCCTTTCATTTGCCAAGTGGGAATCACTTGCATATGGTCCCGGGATACTCTTCTGTTAGGAAGCACCTTTGAACAAAACACTTGTAAAACATTAAAGGATTGTGTAGGACAGTCTTGAAAGGTCTGGATTTAACTCACACAATTCTGGCCATAATTGCATCGCATTACTCCTCTGCAAATGTAAATATTTCTTTCTATTGTGTCATGGATTATTAGGCTTGTCTGCTAAAGTGTCTGAGGACAGCAGTGTAACAAAAACTTTTTAGTCCTTGGCTTCAGTTGAACAACTGAACAGTATTATTATTTATTTAGTTTGTTAATTATTTAGAAATTATTATTTCAAAGTTATTCATTTGTATTGTTTATTCATGTTTGCAAAATATTTTTTATCATTATTGTTATTTATAATAATTATTAACCAACTCGAAGCCTTTTTTGTGCATGGAAACTCTTGGAAGACAAAATAACATTAAGTACTATATTTTATGATGTCAGACATGAATCATGAGTCTGAGTTTATTTTGGAAAAACTGTATTCATCACTGAGGAGAATTTGCAAAAAGTACTGGAAATAATACCAGTGGCATTTTACTTAACAGTGGCATTGATTCATAATACGTAATATACAAAATCATTTTGTGTAATCGTTCCACAAATTAAAGTTCAATGCAGTCATTAAGTTCACTGAGTTCTCATTAAGGTCATTGAGTTCAGACTGCGTAACATTTGACATTTGATTTGTAATCATCTGTCTGCTTCAATTTTATAGCTCTGTCTTTCAAATCGAATAACAAAAGTGACATTATCTCTAAGCTTACCCTTCATTTGAATCGATGAAGCCATTCCTGTGGCCAAAAGCTATGGGTAATTTACTAAGGAACAACATCACACCCATGAATCAAAGCTATGTGTAAGTTTTGTTTTGAGAGCCCCTTGGATACTTTACAGTCAAGAGTTTGTCATCACCCAGAATTCCCAAAAACTCTCTGCGCTCCACATTTAATCCAAACAAAGCCCACGTATTCTCAGCATGCCAAGATTGCTCTTGGCTGGAAAGGTGCTTATTCTCTCTGGTTATTCACGTTTTGCATTAATCACCACATCCCACTCGACTGTCACTGCTGTTGCCGAGAGGCTCTGGGAATTCTTGTTCAGTCTCTGTCAAAGGTTGTGTACCTTTAGGGTTCAATGCGTGGACTCGAGGGAGTTCTTTCTGTGGATACAGTAGCTGTTGAGAACAGAAGAATGAGCGGTTTTGGTAGCGCTTGGATATTGTAGCGTAAGTCAACATGTGTGGATCAGGGACGGATTATGATGTTGGCATGCTCTGGGCACGGATGGGGCCCATCACAGGACGTGTTCTTGCTTTCAAAACAGACGGAGCGCAACAGAACTGAACAGAAGGTGCATTTAAATGGGGCATTAACTTTCATACAGTGTTGCAAATGTAACACTCAAGATATTTGTCCAGTGCGATGTGCTGTGACGGGCAAAGATGTCCGTTTAGTGACACTACCATTTAAGTTTGGGGTCAGTAACATTTTTTAATGTTTCTGAAAGAAGTCTCTTATGATTATAAAGGCCTTCTGAAGCGAATCAATGCATCCGTGTAACCCATATATCCATATTTAAAACTTTATATATTGTAATCTCTAGTTTCCACTTAACTGTCATACGCACATTCACAAGAAAATGGCGGCAGGTCTGTGGGTTAATCCATCTGTCATCTGTGTAGGTGGAGACAGAATATTTGAGCTCCGACAGACATGGAGAAGGAGCTCTCCTCAGATGGAGTCGTCGTCCTACACTTATCCTCAGCCGTTCCCACAAACGTGGAAGTGTGGCAGATGAGATAACATGGCTAATACGCACACATGTGACCCACATCATTTTGGTGTAATCCAGTATGGTAATCACTCTTTAAATATACTTGAATAAACTATAATTTCCTCAATGACAGGCTGGATAGAACGCTTGGCCTCCACAACAACCTTATTATCTTTGACAGTTTCAATCTTTAGTATTAATATCCCATCTCCGGCAACCAGCCGTGGGTTTGCTGCATTTCCTATGCTGAGGTTTGAACTTTATGCTTGCTGTTCAAACAGACTTCTGGAACTCTGTAGCTGATGAGAAAGGCACTGTGAGCATTATGCAGCAGCATGAAGGCTAAAAGCTAAAGCTAGCCTGACTGTGAAAGTTATTGCTTTGGTTTTGAAGAGGAGTTGAAAATTACATGTGTTACTATGTAATTTGAACACAAGGAGACATTCGTCCGCTCTTTTTCCTGTGGGTTGAACGTCACTGCTTTGTGCACACCTGTGGCTCTGTGGGGAGGTCAGTTAAGTGGACCATGTTTTGGAGGAAATAGGTCCGATATGCCTGTCCTTCAACCTGGCCTATGCACTTACCTCAGCTTGACCAAAAAAATGTCAACTGAAGCGACTATTTGTGTAGCTAGAACAATCAAACCCTGTCACATCGTGGTACCATCATGCTGCCTAAGTTTTCATGCTTCCGTTTCAGATGTTTGCTTTGTGCTGTGTGAATGAATGTCTACTGGCAAATTCAATAAGCATGACTATTTCTAAAACAGAGAAATAAAGATTTCAAGGTCCACAACCTCCTTCCTTTTTCTTTGAAAAGGCACACAGAAAGAGTGGCTTGTGCACATACTCTGTGCCTTCAAGCTCTCCCCGCCCTCACAGATTTAGTTAAAGTATCTCTTTGTATAAAAGGGAGATGTGGTTATTTCAAGAGGTTTCATCAGTTGTTTGAGGGAATTGTTAGTGTGTTCAAATCATTGGCACTTGCTCAACTAAATTTAGTCATCTGATATTAAAACGTAAGCATCTGTTGGCTTGTATTTAAATCACATCTCTAATATACCTTATTTTTTCTGTTGTTCTAAGGCAGTTCTCAAGTAGATTTCTGAGTTTGTCAATGGGAAATATTACTTTGCTTAGTCATTTGAGATCATGAGTTTATGATATTTCCAATTTTACATTTTGATTTGCATATTTTAGAAGTCAGAATGAAGTTATTAAATGAAATTTATGACATGTTCACAAAATGAGCAAAAATAATGTAGGAGTGTTGTTTTTTTTTAACTAAAACTATTAAAAATAGATTTGATTAATTGAAAAGAAGTAAATTTTTGAAATAAAATATATTAATATATAAAACAATATATATTGAAATAAAAATATATTTGCTTAAAAATTGTAATTTAATTTAAATAACAATTTAAAATGTTGCAATGGAAAATAACCGAAATAAAATTAGTTGAAGTACCAAATATAAAAATAAAAACTGAAATAGAAAATTAAGCTAAATAGAAATATTAAAAATATAGAATGACAATAAAAAGTAAAAATGTAATAAATGACAAATTCACATAAATGACTAAATCTTAAATTAAAATTAAAATGAAAGCTGAAAATATATTAAAAGACAACTCAAAATATGAATAAATAAATAGTGTATAATAGTGTATAAATATATATATATATATATATATATATATTAATGGTTGAAACCTTGTAGATGAGCTATACAGACTCCAGGTTAATTATTAATTAATAGGTCATGTGCAAATATATGGGCAAACTTGATAATGTGTTTCAGTGCCATCAATCATTGTGTAACATTGAAAGGTCATACAACTCCATCTGGCAATTTATTATATTAATTAATGTCTAAAAAATCTGAAAAGATCAGCTTAAGCTAATTAATATTCAGAGGAGCTTATAGTCTTTTCCATGTGGTGGTGCCACAACCTTCCCATCTTTGGCCTATAATCTAAAACTAATTAGAGTGGCACTGGTTCAAATTTACATCTACATTTATTCATTTAGCAGATGCTTTTATCCAAAGTGATTTACAAATAATCCAGTGATATACTGAACCCCCCCCCCCATATTTTCTTCTGCATACAGCATTTCTTAATCAGTCATCTTACAGGATGAGTTGGGGTTTTTGTGCTGATGTCGGCCTGATTTTAATCTATAGTTCTCTTTTTTGTTCACTGTCCCCTTCGATTCTGTGACTTATATTTTCTAAATGAATTCCAGGAATGCTTCCCATGAGGTGGTCTCTATATGTGGCCGTATATTGTGTCACACATCTAGGCATGTTGGGAGCTGTGGTGAATCTGATTAGACTCATGGTGGTCTGGGTATGATGGTAAAAAAGTCACGTGTCTACACTTAATTTCAACTACAAGTAGCACTACAGGAACAGTTCTGTGGTCACAGCTGTGTGTGTGAGACCACACAGTGACTGAAACAAAACACAATGCACCTTTATCTGTCCGTCACAGGCACAATGACTGAAGTCTGCACATGCAGTGACCTGAAACTCAAAATGTACTCTACATTTTCATACGCTACATCTACTCTACTCGTACACATTATAGATCTGTAAACCTCAAAATAATTTGATATTTTAATCCACACAATGTTATTTACTGACCATCAATCTAAATATGTAAATATGGTCTGCTTTGTATGTTGACATGGTTCTTGTATTAGTTGTAATTTAGTATTATTGTATAATATTATAGTATTTATTACATTTTTAATTAGCTTTTATTTTTATATTTTCAGCTTTGTTTCAAATTTTAAGTTGGTTTGTGCTTTTGTCATTTTTATAAGTTTTTGTTACTTTTAATTTATTAGTTTTTAAATTTATTTTTAATTCAGTCTAGGTTTTACATGTTATTCTTTGTGCTTTTGTATAAACATTAAAAGTATCCTTATTATTTCTCTTTAGATTTATTTTATTTTTTATTTCGGTTTAAGTTTTTAGTTTGTTAGTTGTGAATTTTGAATTTTCTTTAACATTTATATATGTGTATATATATATATATATATATATATATATATATATATACATACATATATATATAAAATGTTAAAGAACTAAATTAGATTTTTCAGTTAACAAAGAACAAATTTTTTTTATTAGTTTTAGGTTTAGTTAACAATAACAAAACTGCTAGTTAGAGCAAGCATTGATATTACTACTATTGCTTGTACTTGGTGTTTGTTAAAAAGTATTAGATCTTCCCTGCTGACAAGAACCCACTTAAAAGAGATGTTTGTCACTCTAGAATATAGTAATTGGCTATTTTACCCAATGTTTGTTTGTGCTATGTGCTATTTTGTGCTTTTTATAGTATTGTGTTGTTAGCTTAGCGATAGCTAACATCAAACTTAGATTAAAATCAAACTATAACCACATCTGTATTCTTCGAAAGTACAAAAACAATATATTTTATTATATACAACTTCATTTAGACTTGAATGTTAATCTTTGGCTCTTAACTAGTCCTTCAGCTAGTGTCAGTTTCTTGAAAACATTCTGGATTCAGTCTGGAATAGGTAAAGTGGAGTTGTGAATTGTGGAGCACAGACTGCGAGGGTGTCACATTTCACAACAGCGGATCCGGAGCTCTGTGTTTGGGAATGGAGTGCTGCTTCCTTTTAAGGACGATGGAGCACAGCAGGCCCTCCTCCTCCTCCTCCTCCTCCTCCTCACAGATGCCATTTCCTGAGTGTTCGCATTCTTCTGGCTCTCTACGTCTCTGTGATTTCAGGAGAAGAGTGGGATAAATATTACGCCAGTGATGTAAGGGTCCGTGGCCCACGTATCCTAACAACGTCATTGCCACTTCCTGTCCCGGTCAAACGTTCAGTTTGGATAACTCAGGAGAAAAATATCTGGAAGTCAGAATGCAGGGAAGGAGTTACGGTTGGTGTGTCACCATGTCTGATACTGTCACTTTTTAAAAATAAAGGTTTTACAGGCTGAAGCCTTTGGAAAGGTTTTTAAAGGTGATTTTTTTATATATATGAAATTGTACAAATAATGATTGCAATTAGTAAGCAAACAGGTAGGCTCCCTCTAAATTGGTGTATTTGAGCATTTTAACATCGAAAAAGTGTCTTTTAGTCAGTTCTTTTAATCTTCCAGGTCAACAACTCTCATGGAGGAGCAACAGTTTGATGAGAAAACAGGTTAGCTTACACCAATCTCTATATCTGACTATGCATACTTCCCTATCATGTCTGAATTCACAGTATTCATAAAACATTAAGTGAAAAGTACACAGGTGCATTTTACTGCTTCTGCCGGGCTTCTGAAAGTGTGCTAAAGATGGATACGTTACTATCCCATGAGGCCATAGAGGAGTAGTTGTGAATGGCAGTGAAACATTGCAATGAAAATATGGAGGATGTAGTACATCCGGATTTCATTCAAACTACACACATTCGAACATACTTTTCATAAGGTTGCAAAGTTCGTTTCTCATCAAATGTAGTACATACTCAGACAGGATGTGATTTTGGATACACCTATTATGTTTATAGCAGCTTACATGAATAATAACATGTATGGTTTAATAACAAAGACATTTAAAGGTAACTCTATCGCCCCCTTGAGTATGGAGGATGGATCTCCAGATTGAACAAGCAACCAGCAAAATTCTTCAAAATTCTCCTTTTATGTTCCACCGATGAAAGAAAGTAATATGAGTTTGAAACAACATGAGAGCGAGTCCATTTTTTTGAACTGTTTCTTTAAGAAGACATGAATCAGTGCTTGAAAATGGAGACAGGACATGATGATGAAGATGATTATAATGACGATGGAGATGATGATGCAGTTATGTGACCTCATTGCGAGGCCACAGACCATGGCCTGTGTATACGTGCACATATCTCTTTATATGTGTACGTGTGTGCGGATGAACAAGTTTGGTACAAAGTAGCCCAAAGACCAGCTGCAGTACAGATTAGAGGTTGTGTGGTTTTCTGGTTGACTGGATTGTTTCTCATCTTTAGCTGTTTCCTCTCTGACAGAACTCCTATGTCTTATCTGAGTGCCACAGCCTTTCATGAATCTTTATATAGCTCTGTTGCCATGGGCATCGCTGTGGATACACAGCCTGACACTAACCAAGAAGAACGACAGAAAGAGATTTCAGAGAAAAGACACAGTTCAGACCAAAATTACTGAAAGGTTAGATGAATATCAATGCTTATTTTATGTTTTACATTAAATCTGTGTGTCTATTATTAATGGAAAGTTAATTTTAGCATAGCTATTGGTTACGGCCTCAGGAAACTCTATTGTCAGAGAAAAATAGTGGGTAACAATCTTTTGTCCTGGCAGGCCTCGGACTGTCGGGGCCGGATATTTGTGTTTGTTTGCTGAAGTTATTGTTTACTATACCATTACCAGAACAAACTGCTAAACTCTATGTCCAACCATGGGAATCAGAAGGGAGGTTTTTCAAGTCAGCATCCCGACTGTAAACTGCCCTGTTGGAAAATCCAGCTTTAGTGATTTAGAACATGGTAGCTGGTCCAAGCTGGTTCAACATAGCTTGGATTTGAAACACCAGCTGATCAGTGCAGACCATCTTGGACCAGTAAGAAGCCAGTTAACAGGTTCCAAAACTAGATGGACCTTGTATGTTTTGCTGCAGGCCAGCTGATAGTTCCTCAATCATCAAAACCAGCCTGAATGGACTTGGACCAGCTAGAAATCAGGGTAGCACTTTATGATAAGGTTTCATTTGTTAACATTAGTTAACTACATTAGCTAAGATGAACTTAAAATAACAATATTTAACAACAATATAAAATTTACAGCATTTATTAATATATGTATGTATGTACATTGTAGTGCAAAGTTTGCTTCTGCACCTCAAACTTTGCACATAAAAATCTTTGTATATACATAAAATTTATTTTTATATATTTATACATATTGCTATTTGCACTTCTGGTTAGATGCTAACTGCATTTCATCGGCTCTGTACTTGTACTCTGCACAATGACAATAAAGTTAAATCTATTCTAACATATTTTCAGTACTAATTTCTACATTTACTAGATTTTTAAAATTAATTGTTGTAGCTGTTAATATTATTTAATAGAATCTAAACTAACATGAACAAACAATGAACAGTTGTATTTTTTTAACTGACAGTAACAGATTAATAAATGTTGTAAAAGTACATTGCTCATAGTTAGTTAATGTTAACAAATGAGACCTTGTTGAAAAGTGTTACTGAAATCAATTACAATTCTGCTTATTTTTTGGCAAAATGAGAACAGAAATTGTAAAAAATCTGCAGATTTAATCTGAGTCTAATAAGCAGCATCTACTGAATTGTTTAGTAGGGTTTATGCTAAAAACAGTGAAAACTATGTGTGTGTGTATAAAGTTTTATCCATTAAGTGATACTTTTTTTATTATTTGTGGTACAGATCTTATGTGAACTTCAGTAACCCACCTGCTTCTGAGAGACAGAGATAGAGAGTGAGGTAGGTCTGCATTTATTCTGTGTAGATCACAGATGAAGGCACTGGATGTCATCCAGTCCTATGGAAGTTAAGTGGCCACCGATAAGTTGAGCACAGGCATAATGCTGTCTTTACTATCAGGCCGCTCTGAAGCGAATTGTCCCCCGGTCATTCCCGTGGGCACAATAAGGCCTTTTACATTTCCTGAACACGCACTGGCACACATGATAACTCCCTGATTGAATTAGCTCAATGCTACACGACTTCCTGTATGAAAAGCAGATGAATTTGATATTCTTATGTCTTATGGCAACAGAGTTTCATAATTTCACATCTCAGCAAATATCCAAGGAAATATTTTGCAATACTTAATGACATCACCACGCCCTGTTGCCAAAAACAATATTATCGAAACAATGAGACATACCAATCCTGATCATCTTGACATTTCACTGTGAACCTCCACACCTTCATTGTGAATCCTGTTGAGTGCAATGCAATCTGTGACTGTCACGTTTTGCACACTATTAACAGGCCACAGACATCCTGAAAGACAGCTCACTCTGAAAGACTGAAGTGTGCTTAGTCATAACAGCGAAATAATGACTCAGAAACATGCCGATGATATTTTTCAGCACTTCAGTCAGCGTATTGTGCCATTAAAGCCATTGCACGTCGCAATATATGTAATATTCTTTTGGTTGAGACAGATGCAGTGTGTAAACTGTTATGTTATTGATCTTTACTTTTTGTTTGGATGCTTTTATTAATGGTTTAAGTTAATGTTGGCGGTTATTGACTGGCCAGAAACACTCACTCTGGGCTCTTTTGCCTCCTCCCCTCCAAACTATTATCACATACTTGACCTCCGCAGGTCAGGAAAAGGGAAATCGAAAGCAGGGTCACATTCTAACAGAGAAGCAAGATATTATGCTGACCGTCTGATACTTTTGAGAGGAAATCAGTTATGCTGACCTTTCAAGCATAACTTAAAGGGGACCTATTATGCAAAAATCACTTTTATAAGGTGTTTGAACACAGTTGTGTGGCCGCAGTGTGTGAAAACAACCAGCCTATAATGGTAAAAATCCACCCACTCATTTATTTATAATCTAATAAAATCATAAACAGTCTCTCAGGACGAGCAGTTTCAGATTCTCCCTCTGTGCACGTCACTGAGGGGAATAAGTCCCGCCCATTAGTGACGCTGCCTTATAAGCAGAGACACAGCCCTGTGTGAGAAGCTGCGGTCCGCCTCCGCCATTAACGTTACTGATTACTGTAGCTGCTGGAGATATATAATGTCAGCGTCAAAGAGGCTTTTCAAGTGTTGTGTTTTGGGATGCACTAACGAACATAGGAGTCTCCATAGACTCCCTCCTTCTGAGCCGCTGGGGACACTGTGGTTAAGTTTCATTGTCTAAGGAAATCTCCTGGAAAAAATCAGTAAAGTCCCCAATACGTGTAGGGATCAATACCAACGCTTCGTGCGCGAACGTCAGCTCCAGACAAAGTAAGTATCACTCGTTTGTTTTCTAAAATGCCCTTCTGAAAGAGCTTCTTGTCACTCTGTAAGGCTAATGATGCTAAAGCTACCATTGTCTCTCTCTGTTCTCACTGGTGCTGTCTTCATGAATGATTGTGAATAGGAATGTGGTAGTTAAAAGTTGCATATGAAAGCAATTTGAGTCAATCGCTTGAGTTTGTTGAGCTCATAATCATGAGTGGGTCTTATAAAGTTTGTGATAGCATGCCATGCACCATGAGACCAGCTATGTTGTTATTTTTATCCTGCCATGCTCCCCTTCTGTGTAATTCATAAATGCGAATTTATTATGCATAGTATAATCATGTTTTCATAATGTTTTCTGTAAAGATAACAGGCTTTTTACTAATAGTGGAATGTTTATTTGCAAAGGCTAGCACTGCTAATGAGCAGCTTGAGCTCTTGAAGCTCCGCCCTCTTCTCTGGGAGCACCAGCTCATTTGCATTAAAGCAACATACTCCAATTCAGAGCGTTTTAGGCTCATACCTTAAAAGTGGCAATTTTATCAAGCTATAAAAAAATTTCTGTTGGGTATTTTGAGCTAAAACTTCACATACACACTCTGGGGATATCAGAGACTTATTTTACATCTTGTAAAAAGGAGCATAATAGGTCCCCTTTAACAATCACTTTACATCCTGTCGTGCCAAACTGAGATGGTGAGTTTTAAATATGTATTAAATGTATATGAATTTATTTATTTTCATATATGTGTGTATCAGCATCAGCCCCTGTAATGATATGATTGTTCATCTTGTGCAACTTTTTCTCTATCTGCTTTCCTTTCTTTGATGAAAGATATGCCCTGGAGACACTGGATCACATATCCAGTGTGTGTGTGTGTAGTGTCATGGAAGTGGAACTGAGAGCGTTGTGCTTTAATAAGCGCTGCGCTGTATCGTGTGACCTCCTGGTCATGGCCCCAGGGACCTCCATTCTCATTACAAATATCATCCATGGTGCTTTGCTGCAGATGGGGGCAAGTTTAAAATTTCAAATTTGCCATCAGACAGTACATACAAGTCAGGACGATACGAAATCTTCTTTCATTTGTTCAAAGCAACTGATTATTCTCTGTGATTTTATGACAAAGTAGAAGGGATACGTATAACCACATAAATAGCTTCATTTAATCCAAACATGTCTGAGCATTTTCTGGATACATTAAAGCCCCGCTCTGATTCTCAGTTAAATTAGTCATGTCTTACTGATTGACTGATTGCTCCATTATCAGATTGTGTCATATCATATCACATCTAAATAAACCAGTCTACTCTGTAGTGTCTGCATATTCTGTTATGCCTTCAGGTGCAAAGATGTTTCATTGTTTTTGCTACTTCCTGTTTCCCAGTTGAGTGCTTATACCATGTTTTTGTAGTGGTTTGACCTCGTAGTTTCACATTTTCACAGAAGTGCTATAGAGAATCACTCATTCTTGTACTGTAATTGTAAATAAAAGAGATTTCTGTATAGAATAGGAAATCGAAATGTAGCTGGTCTCAGTGGAATGGGATGGGTGAAATACCAATCTAAAAGACTGTTATTTGGTAGAAAGGCCTTCTACAAACAACAAACAAATTGTTTATATTTACAAAGCAGGATATGATATACCTGAATATAAGATCATAAACTGAAAGCCACACTGTTACATTATGATGGAATACTGTCAAGTGCCTTTCTTTCAAAGAATCCTTTCAAAAATATGAACTTTAACATACAAATCTCTGGATGAATTGAATTTTCCAGGCCTAGAAATCAAAATGTTGAAAACTCAGATATTTCCAGATTTTCCATGACTGTGAATATCCAGCTTAGAATACAAATATGAGGAAGATGAACAGAAGGAGATGAAGACAGAATATGCAGAAGATGAAGAGCAAGACATTCCTTATTAAAGGATCAAGACAAAATGTTCCGCCAATGGCCCACGTGGTCATAGGGCAGCTAAACAACGAGACTTGTGTGGAAAGCCAATTTAACATCTTTTCTTTTAAACTGAATAGTATAGTCATATCTGTTTTTACATTAGTAGTAGCCTTCCTATTTTATTAAATTATTGTAGCAAATTAGCTCAAAAGGGAAATTTATATAAACAATTACAATTAATTATAATTAATTACAATTATTTATATCAGCTGCCAGTAGTAACTGTAGCAGAATTAGTATCGTCATCAACTAATCTGTTCGTCCAGCGAACATTAGAAAGTGGGGTCTACAGATTATACTAAACCTCTGTTTTGTTTAGTTAAATGTACAATACTTGCATTGCCTTGGTTGTTGACGAGTGTCTGGATGCAGTCTCGGATAAAAGTCTTGATGGCTTTAAGGTTTGGTGGTGTTGGAGTTGAAATCACGTTCTTCCGGGTTTGAAGGGTGATGAACTCCAAAGATGTTCTGACTCGTTGGTTTCTTCCCAGGTGGAAACTGAAGAAGAGCTAAGAGAGACATCAGCTGAGATCCGAGGGTCTCTGTTGAATGGAAAGACAAGGCCGAAGCCTGGCACACACTCAAGGGTTCCAGGAGAGTTCTAGCTCAGCATCCCCATCTTCTCAGAATCTAAAAGAAGCTAGACTGCCTGTGTCAAGGCCTTCGGCTCTGGGACTTAATCACCAGAAGACGAAGGTGATGAGAGACGAGTGAAAAGACTAAAAGCCAGGTGGGTCACTGAAGTGAGGCCTTTTAAGTTTTGCGGAGGTCACACCTCTCGGGGGGGTTAACGAGCCAATGGTGACTTGCAGTTTTGGAGGGAAAGTTTCTGACTCTTTGTCTCTTAACATGGCAATTTGCATATGTAACTGGACTGGATGTTGATGCAAAGACTACTAAAGATTCTTAGAACACTAATATGTTGCACAGGTATCTACATGTAATATACACTGTCATTTAGTGTCAGGGTTTTGTCACAGCAGTTTACTAGAAAGAGACCCAGATGCAGAATTATCAAGGGAGTGACGTTTATTGACAAGACTGGGATTAGCGGGGCTGAAGTGAGAGTCCAAATAGTAGGAAAGGGCAGTCTGCTGGAGAACA
>JAFVLL020027154.1:0-21236 GCA_021397915.2 Tor tambroides | reverse complement strand
ATAATACATTAAACAGTTTTGATGCTATTGATTGTTTATGTTGCTAAGGGTGGTTGCTAAGGGTGTTGCTCAGTGATACACAGAACGGTTGGGTGAAGCGGTCATAGCCGTGCTGTATCGTGAATAAAACACAGCTGCTGACCAATCAGAATCGAGGAATGGAACTAACCGTTTTATAATCATTCTTAATATTCAAATAGAATCAATTTACTATTATAATTCTAGGTGATTAATTTATCATTTAAGATGATCATTTTTAAATAAAAAATATATTAAACATTAGACATTAATTTGGAATTCTTTAATTAGTCATTTATGTGGTTTTTTTCAATTATATATATTTTATATAAAAATAAATACATTAAAATCAATGTTTTGTGTGTACACACACATATGTATGCATGTATATACACATATATATATATATATATATATATATATATATATATATAATATGTGTGTGTATATATATATATATATAATTAAATTATTACTATTATTTTTTTATTATTAAAATAATTTAAGGAATTAAATTCAAAATGACTAATTTGAATAATTATCTAAATGAATAAACACTAAAATCAATTATTTTAAAATCTATAAGTGAATTTAGGCATTACATTATAACATACAGTATGATGGATATTCATTTTGAGTTTTTTTTAAGGTTGCATTTTATCAGCATTTTTAAATTATTGTGTTTTTAAAGATTGAATATTAGATGATGGCAAAAGTAATCTAAATGGAAAAATAGGAAAATGAGTATTAAATGAATTCAATATCTGATACTGACTGATAAATACTGATTCAAATCTGTGGATATTGACCAATAATCAATATAGTGCATTCTGTTTATTTTCTTAATGCTTATTCATGGTCTTATTGTGAATGATTTATTGGTTTATTTTAAAACAAATTGGCTTTGCGACTTAATCAAAATTGAAACCGAACAAACTTGTTGAATGCAAAAATGAATATCAATATAAAAGTTACTCCAATTTTGCAGGTTTTCTTGTTTAATTAGATAACAAAACTGAACTGTAACTGTGTCCTGGTTTCTGGTTGGTTTCGCAGGAAGTGTTGGACTTGGCCTTCAGCATCACATATGACGTTGAAGAGTATAGCTTGAATTTCATCGCCTCTTCAAGAACAGATGTGAGTTGAATGTATTTTTCCACTCTTGAACTGCTGAGAGCCTTCTGTTATTGTACTGTTAACAGTGCTAATTTAACTGGGGACAGGGGAAAAGTCCACTATTATTTACCCAAAGTCCTTGTTCCAGTAGCCCCAATTTCATCTTTCGGTTCTCCTCTTCCAGTTCTGTCTGTGGACGGACGGGCTCAATGTGCTTCTGGGTAAAGAGATGAGCAGCGAGAGCATGCGCAGCGAACTAGAGATTCTCCTCTCTATGGAAATCAAGCTCCGCCTCCTGGACCTGGAAAACGTCCCGATCCCAGACGCGGCACCGCCAATCCCCAAACCACCCAGCAACTTCAACTTCTGCTACGACTTCAGCCAAGCCGAACAGTAACGCAAGAGCCATAAGCGTGTGGTCAGCAGCGGCTACCGCATTGCTAAGGCAGAAAACAACTGGAAACAGCCACTTGGTGGCAGCAGGTTTTCAGAACGGGAGACATTTGATAGTATAACAGGGCTTGATATGAGAGAGAGAGCACTCTGTGATTGCAGAATGTGTTTATCTGTGGTGCTGTGCTGTAATATAAGTGCCTGCAGTGAATAAGACAGTCTTGGGTTGAGTGTTTTCATTAGTTAAAGGCCTGACGTAATGTGCCTTTTTTGTCGAATCTCATATGTGACCCTGGACCACAAAACCAGTCTTAAGTCGCTGGGGTATATTTGTAGCAATAGCCAAAACTACATTGTATGGGTCAAAATTACTGATTTTTCTTTTGTCAAAAATCATTAGGATATTTAGTAAAGATCATGTTCCATGAAGATTTTTTGTAAATTTCCTACCGTAAATATATCACAACTTAATTTTTGATTAGTAATATGCATTGCTAAGAACTTAATTTGGACAACTTTAAAGGCAATTTTCTCAGTATTTAGATTTTTTTGCACCCTCAGATTCCAGATTTTCAAATAGTTGTATCTCGGCCAAATATTATCCTATCCTAACAAACCATACATCAATGGAAAGCTTATTTATTCAGCTTTCAAGTAATGTATAAACCTCAGTTTTGAAAAATTGACACTTATGACTGGTTTTGTGGTCCAGGGTCACATATAATACACCTGTCTGAAGTTCTCAGGTCTGAACGCACACGTTTTGTGGTACTTTTTACTTATTTAGCTTCTACCAAAATTGTACTAAAAGACATTAAATGACATCAAGCAGCTTATTTGGAAGGGGGGAAAAAAAGCTTCAAGTAAAGTTCTAAACATGTTGGCGTCCTTATTCATTCCCTTCATGAGACTCAAAATGGTACTTATCTAGTACGATGTTATACAGTTTATTACGATCGCTGATTAATAGTTTATCATGGAAAGAGCATGTTTGTGTTTATACTGATGCATGGATGGCATTATTGCATTGGCAGCATTTTCATACAAGTCTGTTGCATTATTAGGTGCACATTAAAGGTCAGTGTGCTGGATTACTGAAGTGGGATTCAACTCCATGTGGAAAATGGTATGGAGATGTAATGTTTTGTGTGTTGTTAGAGTAGTTTGGCCAAGTAGTTTGAATATATCGGTGTGATTTGATACTTTCAGCTTTGTCATGTAATCACATTTTCAACTTGATATACATAATTTCATATTTTGTTTTTGCTCCAACTACTCTGTTTTGATTCAGCCAGTTTCCCTTCAGTTCAAAATGCAACTAGCTGTGTAGGATTTTCCATCAGTATTTTGTATGGCAGATAATCATGTTTCTAGTTTAAAAAGATTAGTGGCATTTATTTGACTGTTTTGGCTAAAGATCTAAATGTGGTTTTATCGCCACATAACAAGCACTTCATAGTATGTTGATTTATAATGCATACAGTGTATCAAGATCAAAAATATAGAATTAAAATATTCTGTGGTGCCATTGTAAAACGCATTAATGGAGCTGACAACTTTAATGTGTGGAACTATCTGCAGGATATATATATATATATAAACACTTGTGTAATCCACTGATTTTATGTTCTTTTGTGGTTTTCACAAATCTAATGACAACATTGATCTAACAAAAAAAACAATCCATGTACTGTATTTGCTGTTTTGTATATAGCTTTCCTTGTTAAACCTCTGGTTTTGCGTAACAGTCTTGATCAACGATATGGCCACTTTACCAGCTGACAATGGTACGTGATATTAATTCAAGATTTGTTTATCCTTTGTATGGAATTAAAGAATATATATTATTATAATAGCCTTAATGTCTCTTATTACACACATTTGTTCATTACAAACTGTAACCTGTGAGAGGAGAAGGAACTAGAAAGACATTGCTATGATTTATTGCCTCAAATTAAATACAGACTGCAAACTCATTCATAAACTTGAAATTAACTGTCACTAAAAAGAAAAAACAATCGTTAAAATATTTATTGACATATACTGCCTGGAAGTAAGAGTTTCATATCTACTAATCAATAGCAGATCATGTTTACAGTACTACTGGAGTAATTTGAAATGTTTGGACCCTCAGATTCATTCAGCGATTCACTGCATTAAGAGTACAATTACGGTCCTATGCAAAAAGTAATATAGCATATAGGAATGGATTACTCTTTCGTACCTGAGTTAAAAGTGCTTTAAATATATTTTCATTTGATTCATTTTCACTGTATGGAGTGCAACAGCCAGGTTCCAGAAGTAAAGCTCTGTTCATTTTCTCCATAAAAAAATCGATTTTAAATCATGACTTGTAAAGTTTACATTCTTTCAACTTATTTTTAAAATAATAATTAAACAGCAGAATTTGTGGTGGAAAAACTACATTACCCATGATGCTGTGCAGAAAATTCCACCCATCAGAGAGTCATGGTGAGCAAATCACACCAAAACAGCTCTGCAGGGAACCATATTTTTGTAATAAATTTTACATGGATTGTTTCTATAGATATAATCAACTACTTTAAATGAATAGTTTTATATTTCTCCATCGTTTTTAATTAGATTGTCATTCGCAATTCTTCATGGGATAGTAGTTCTTTCCTTCAGTTAAGACTATGGTTTTGTTTATGGCTTCAAATGCTTTAAAGCAGGGGTGCCCAAACTCGGTCCTGGAGGGCCGATGTCCTGCAGAGTTTAGCTCCAACTTGCCTCAACACACCTGCCTGGAAGTTACAAGTATGCCTAGTAAGAGCTTGATTAGCTGGTTCAGGTGTGTTTAATTAGGGTTGGAGCTAAACTCTGCAGGACACCGGCCCTCCAGGACCGAGTTTGGGCACCCCTGCTTTAAAGGGATACTTCACCAAAATTGAAAATTAGCTCATTATTTACTCACCCTCAAGCCATCATAGGTGTATATGACTTTCTTCTTTCAGACGAGACCAATTGGAGTTATATTAAAAAAAATGTCCTGGCTCTTCCAAGCTTTATAATGGCAGTGGGCGGGTGTTTTTGTTCTTGTAGCGAATCGATGCGTTTTTGTAAGAAAAATATCCATATTTAAAACGTTATAAACACTATTCTGTAACTTCTGCTAACCGTTGTATGCACGTTCATAATAGAATGCTGTTCTGGTGGATAACGTAGCGTAAGCTCCACTGAGAGTATGCTAGTCTCGTGAGAACCGACGTTTGTTTACAGAAGCAAAGGAAGCAAAGTTTCCTTAAGCAAAGGAAAACCAGTCTCCTCTTGGCTTTTATCGAAATCCTCCACAATTTTTCTTTATGAATCCTCGGTTTGTACTTCCAATTCGTGACCAGTGTTTTATTTTGCTGTCTCCGCTGCACTTCCACATTCGTCACATCTCAACGGCACTTACACTAATCCTGCGTCCCACATCATCCGCCGGAACAGCGTTCTATTGTACAACAGTTAGTGAAAGTTACAGAAAAGTGTTTCTAAGGTTTTAAATATGGATATTTTTTTACAAAAACAGATTGATTCGCTACAGGAGGCCATTATTCACCCCCTGAAGCTGTGTGAGGTACGATTTATTATGGATGGATGCGTTTTATTGGACTTCTTTCGGACTGTTGAACAAAACACCCGCCCACTGCTTTATAAAGCTTGGAAGGGCCAGGACAATTTTTAATATAACTCTGATTCAATTCGTCTGAAAGAAGAAAGTCATATACACCTAGGATGGTGTGAGGGTGAGTAAATTATGGGCCAATTTTCATTTTTGGGTGAACTATCCCTTTAAACAAAGACTTTTTAAAAAATTCCTACGGAATCAATGAACAGAAAAATTACTTCCAGAAACAACGCTGCTGAAAATGTGGACAGGCACTAACGCAATCTATGACAGATTCATAGTACCATAGTAAAATCTGCACCGTTGGCAAAGCGACACTGGACTTTCTCGAGGAAGGGCAGCCGGGACTGGAGGAGGTCCACCTGGTGCACTGTTATATCCTTACACATGGACACATCGAGGGTCCGGAGTCTGTCGCAGTGCAGCGAGATTATGGAAAGAGTTCTGCAGGAACACATTGAGCGCGTTAAGCAGAGCTTGTTTATTTAGTACAAAAACACTGAATGACGTCACTTACTCGTTAGTAACCGCGTCGCAGCAGGCCAGGAACAGATGCTGCAGTCTGTGGAGGAGCGGAAGGGCCCGCGCCATTCCCTGATCACTGATCTGGGGACAGTGGCTCAGCGCCAGGCTGGTGAGGCTGCGGCAGTGATAGGCTACAGATACCAAGCTGTCATCGCTGATCTCAGGCAGCATAGAAAGTGAGAGGCGCTGCAGGTCTGGGAAACGGAGTACCTGAGGCGGCCAGGAACAGTTTGATATCATATCCTGTGTCGTTATTTGAAAGCACATGCTTTAATCACTGAGGTACCGACCTGTGTGATACTGGTGTCAGTTAACTTGGAGCAGGCTGACAGGTCCAGTTCCCGAAGACCCCTGAGGGCCAAAAGCGACGCTCCCTCCTGATCCCTAAAGGCCCCGAGGTCCTCCTCGGTCACGAGACGTGGCTTCTCCTGGAAAGGCAGGCTGGGAGGCTGGAAAAAGCCCATGTTCCCAAACGTCCTAGTAAAGCTTGGGCCTTTATCCTCCTTCACATTTGGGGCATTTATGAGCTAACTGTGTGCAGTTATTATCAAAACATTATATATTAGTTTGAAAAAAAAAAAAAAACAGGGGAATCCCACCTCTTTGTCTCTTGGTTCACAATCTTTGGTGGGCTCCACCATTCCCAGCAGCCCCCAGTCGGAGATCTCCTTGCACCAGCCGAGACGCAACACCACCAGCGCAGGCAGGTACGTTGCGATGGCGCGAACGCTCAGGTCAGTGAGATAGACGCAGGACGTGAGGTCCAGCTCTCTCAGGTTACAGCCCAGCAGCTGCGTCAGGGAGAATATGACTGCATCCTGTTTGTGAACACAGAGTGTTAGCAAGAAGGCAGACAATAAAAAAAGGTCTGCAGGAAAATTTTGTAATTCAATTATGCAATACAAAAATAGCATATTTTATTTACTAATAATTCTTTTACCATTTTGATACTATTCTACTAATTACGGATTACCGTCATGTTATAAATATAATATTATCATTGACATATTAGTAGTAGTGCTGTCAATCGATTAAAAAAAAAGTAACTAATTAATCGCACATTTTTTTCTGAAATTAATCGCGATTAATCCCACCTAACATTAACATTTTTAAATATAAATTTATATTGTAATAATTTCACATTCAATCTTCAAATTAATGTAGAAACAACAAAGACAATAAAGCATATTTACTTTAAATTTTAATATTTACTCAAACTCACTGTGCTTTTTCCTTAATATTTAACCATTGACTAAAGCCATTCAACATTATACAGTATAATTGAGAGCTATCAATTTTAACATTTATTAGACTTTAAAAAATAACTTCTAATTTAAGTGAACTTAAAACAATCTTAAAACAACCCATTATAGTAAATATCATATTTACCTGTGCCATTCAGCAAGTAGAAAATGTACAGGAATTGAATAAAGTTATCACTAAATTATAAATTAAATAGAGCTGAATCCTTAAAGTTACAGAAGTTCTTAATTCCTCTTTTTTTTTCTTTTGTTCTTTGATGAACAGACATCACAGCAGCTGGGTTATTAGGTTATTTGGCTGCTATTACTTTAAGAGCCGCCGCTGCTGAAGGTGACACGGATCTGATGCACATGCTTGTCACTTCATTTGCGCTTTAATATGAAATGATACAGGCTACAGCGCGCACCGCCGTATTTGTGTGTGCAATTGAGGAGCACGCGCTACAAGCACAGTATAATGGCTGACAGGAGAGGAAGATGGGTTTTTACTGACATATGGCCTGACAACATCTCATCTAACCGCAGTTCACTGTTGTTCTGCTGAAGCTAATAAACATGTTAATAATTATTTATATTTAATCATAATTTAAATGAATAAAAATATATTACACATATTTTAAATAATAAATAATAAAAAAATAAAACCAATTGTTTTACACGTTATAATTTACAGAATTAGAAATAGACATTAATATGAACCTTTTTTAGTACAAAATATCAAAACTAAAATTGTAAGATATATTCATATTACCTTAAATTTTTGCATAATAATCTAATAATTATATTATAATTATAGCATTATCATGTCTATATTTTTAAATTGAAAATGTTATTTAAAAAATAGAAATAGTTTGTTAATACATACATAAAAATAAAACACAAAACTAAATAGTTTTTGTGCATTTAGAGTATGAAAAATGGATAATCATTTTGAAAGTTGTAAAAGATTACATTTTACAGTTATTAAACTATAAGTGTTTTAAAAGGTTACGTTTTAAATGAGAGTTAGTTGACGGCAAAGGTAATCTAAATGTAAAAGTGCAGGATATGAACAGGAACAATTAAAAATATAATATAATCCCATACAACAGTTAAAAAAAATGACTAATACTGGCCGATAACTGCTTTGATACAAATTTTCTTTCATGTATACGTGCCATTCAGCATTTTTGTCTCACCCTTATGTATGTGCAGTTTCTGAGGCTGAGGGTCTCCAGCTGCGCCCTGGGCTGTGGAGAGGACAATCCCTTCACCAGGTCTGCTCCACTGACGTGTAGACACTCCGACAGATCCAGACTCCTCAAGCACGGCAGCGTCATCAGCTCGGCCAGGCCTTTATCCGTGATCTTCCAGTCCTGCGAGAGGGACAGCGACCGCAGCTCCTTCAGCTCAGTGGCCACAGCCAGCACCGTCCTACTGGTTAACTCAGTGCACGCTCTGAGGTCCAGCATCCTCAGACCGTTCTGCTGCTTGCAGAGGATTTCCATGGAGTAGTCCGTCAGCTCTTTACAGCCGCGTAGACTCAAATCCTCCAGATGCAGGCCAGGCACCTGAACTATGGAGCGGAGTGACTCGGGAGTGATGCTGGTGCGACTCAGGTCCAGGCTGCGGAGCGTGGAGGCCTGCTTTTGCAAGAGACTCAGGAGGTTACGGAGGGAAACTAGAGCGGAAGAGCCAAACCCAACTGGGCAACCTCGGTATGGGTCGAACTCGAAAGCAATGTGGCATCCGGCCAGAGACAGACTGCGTAACCTGGGCGTGCAGCTCGTCAGGCGGTTAAAAGAGAGGTCTGAGAGATAGCGCAGATCAGACAGGTCCAGTTCCTCCAGGTTCCTCAAAGCATTCTGGACCTAATATTGCAAAAAAAAGGATTATTTTAGATGACGTTAGATAGTAAGATGTTACGTGCATACAATATATATTATAAAAAACAATAAATATTTAAAATTTGTTAGCCAAAATAATGGTTTTTAAACCATAAACATTTACCTGCTTCAATTTATAAAAGCCTATAATAAAAAAGCCTTGTGTGACAACTTGCCCCATGCATGTACAGAAAGTGACTTAAAAATAGAATCTATACTGAGAAATATTAACTAGGGTAAAAAGTGTGACATACTACAACAACATTTTGATGGAGAAAATATTTTTACATTTTACACTATTTTGTTAATTATAAAATATATTTCAATTATAATATATAATATATTAATTGCAATAGTACTTCTTTTATATAAAATAATTACATTTCAAAATATAAATTAAATTCTAAATAAAATATACCTATTTTTTTGTTTTGTTAATTGTTTTAATTCTCAATCAATTGTTTATAATATAATTATTATAATTCTATTTTACATCATAAAAATATTCTAAATAAATTATACATGTTTTGTTAATAAATAAAACACTAAAAAGTTATCAATTGTTTTACTTGTCAACTGCCAATTTGATCATTTTTATATTTGTATTGTGTTGCCTAAATTCACAATTAAAACTACAACAATTTTAGTGTTTATATCTCTTCTCTAGCTTGACTTCTAATCTTATTGTTTAATAAACCTGGCACTGTGTATTATGAATATTGTTGCTCTTTTGTAAGTTGCTTCGGACAAAAGCGTCTGCTAAGTGCATACTGTAAATTAAGGGATCACTACCGTAATTTACAGTATTAAAAAAATGGATGTTATATTTTGAGTAGCGTTGCAAAAAGGTGGAAAATTTCCAGAAATTTTCCAAAATATTCCAGGATTTTTTTTTAGGAAACTTGGGAATTTTTTGCAAATTTTGGAAAGATTCCAGAAAAGTTCCACCCCTTTGCAACAGTAATTTTGAGTTAATTTTTAAAGGTGTAACCTGTCGACGGTGCTCCTCTCTTGACAGAAAAGCTCCAGACATAAAGAGGCTGTCCAGCCCCTGCAGGTCCAGCTTGCGGAGGCCGGTCAGTTGTGGTAGGAGGCCCAGCAGCGAGGCCTCTGTGACGCTGCTGCCAGGTAGAGCCAAACTGTCCAAGCGAGGGCCGAGGTGAAGCCCCACCTCCAAAAGTACTTGTCTTGACAGGCTGGATCCATCGAGATGGCTGATGACTAGGCCACAACGAGGGCGCCTTGCAAGTGCACGGATAAATTCCAATGAAGATGTGGAAACAGGGAACTTGAAGGTGATATTTTTCTGTGGTAAAGCAGAAACAATTACAGAAGTGGGCTAAGCACAAAAAATGAATAATGTTTTAGATCATCTAGAAGTTCAGAGAAAAATGAGAAAAACCTGAAACCGGTGGTCTTGGCATGCATCATACCAAATCTTACAGACCAGTGACGCCTCCTTTCGATCAGTTACATGGAGGAAACTCAATATGTAGGAAATGATCTGGAGCAGACAGGAGAAAAGTCACAGGTTGTGCTCTCTCTGGTAAATATTAAGACAGGAGTCAACTATATAATGAAGGTTGAGGCAAGTTGTTACTTTCATTTTATAAATTTGATGTGTCTTGTATTTATCTATTTTTACTTTTACTAAACTGACTAAAAAATCCAAGGAGTCATCTCAGGACAATAAAATAATAAGATGATGTATACATATATAACACAAAATGTCAGACAAACAATACTTTTGATTGTAAAATAATTTACATTTTACTTCTTAAATATTTTTATTAATATTTATTATTAAATATCATAAGAACATTTTTATTATAATTTTAAATATTATTTTTATATATTATATAATAATATATTTAGGTCAACACACATATAATCGTTTTATTGTTCAAATATAGTTTAAAATCCTATAACAGGGTGTTTAAAGGCAGATTTCATTGTGACAACTTACCCCATATACAGAAAATTACTTTCAAAAAAATAACCTATACTAAGAAATTTAACTGTGACATAATGTCATTCTTCATGTCCATTCAGTGCTATTTATATGATACAGTTTCAAAAGTATGCTGGCCATGCTGTCCTACGATTAAACCACAATGTAATGAAAATGTATATAGTCGTTAACAGGGTGTTAGCTTGTCTCACCTCAGTAGGTAGATGTGGACTCTCCATGACTATGAGCTCACCTCGGTCGTCTAGTCTTATTTATTACCATTGATATTAATTTAATATCAATATTAAACCGTTGACACAGATTACAGTTGTTTATCATTAAATCGCTTCAGAGGCTGGCAGGTCGCGGACTGTCAACTTGCTGAACATTCGTGAGCACGGGACATCTGATAACACCCTCCTGTTGTTCCTCCGTACACAGTATATTAAGCGATGGCCGAAATCCCAACATTATCCACACCAAATTCCGCCACTTTCCACAACCCTCAAAAATGTAAGACCAGCAACAAGTGAGCAAAAAAACATTTCTAAAAAGAAAATAATAACGTACGGACACAGGAAGAGCAGTGGACGTCACGTGCAAGCAGCGCGCAAAGTTTTCTGGGAAACGTAGTTTAATGAAAGACAGAATCAGACTTTGGATTTGTGTCGACAGATGGCGCAGTAATTTATGTAAACGTAATATGAGCACATACAATGCGCCATGTATCTAAATTTACACGAATAACCTTATAATATAATATAATATAATATAATATAATATAATATAATATAATATAATATAATATAATAATGACGTTTTCATTTGAACCTTACTCTCCTGACCCTGGAGCACAAAACCAGTAATAAGGGTCAATTTTTTTGAAATTGAGACTGAGAATAAATAAGCTTTCCATTGATGTATGGTTTGTTAGGATAGGAAAATATTTGGCCGAGATACAACTAGGCTATTTGAAAATCTGGAATCTGAGGATGCAAAAAAAAAAAAAAAAAAACCCTGAGAAAATCGGCTTTAAAGTTGTTCAGATGAAGTTCTTATCAAGGCATATTACCAATCAAAAATTAAGTTTTGATATATGTACACTAGGAAATTTACAAAAATATCTTCATGGAACATAATATTTACTTATCCTAATGATTTTTGGCATAAAAGCAAAATCGATTATTTTGACCCATACAATGTATTTTTGGCTATTGCTACAAATATACCCCAGCGACTTAAGACTGGTTTTGTGGTCCAGGGTCACATATCTAGAACGTTGTCAGACGTCAAATAGACATTTAGAAAATGTCTTTATGATGTTTATGATTTAGAACGTACTAATGTATTTTATGTAGAATGTACTGAGAATGTAGAATGTACTGACTTAAGATGACTGTACACAGCAGAGGCTTTTCAGATGAAGAGGTCTTTAACAGACAATTTACAGACATATGTTATCTGTGATAGCCTTTATTTAATCTGAAAAAAAATTAACCAAACGTAAACCTTTTATATTCAACTCTTTATCATAAAATTTAGTAGCCTATGTAGGCCTACGCTGAATTGACAGAAATAAGTGCGCTCCACTTTTTTTCTTTGCTTATGTATTGTCATGTCGCTGGACACATCCACATTTCAACCCAACAGATACTGTTACTTGTGTCACCGTCGGCTCGCTTGTCGCCGCGGGTCGCTGGTGGTGTGAACGCTGCTGAACGGTTGCTTTGGACATCAGCAGAGTCCTCACTGATTCAGTCACTTGTGGCTTATGTCAGCGACGGTCAGGAGCCTTAATGGCTTTTGCTGTTTGTCTTTGCGTAGCCGCTTGTTTTTACAGCCACTGTTCCTTTGACGAACCGGGCTTTGTTTGTCTGCTCTGGTTGGTTCCTGGTCACGGTTTCGACGCACAGGTTTTACCCGACGAGTCAGAACCTGTGGTAGAGGAACAGGCTGTAGAAGCGGAGCTCGGGGTTTGTTCGTCTTGACAGCAGCCGTACGAACCAGCGGAGGCAGAGTCGGGATCCTGAATTTAACTTCTCTGCCTGGTCTTTCAATTGTAATTAAAGATCTTGGCATAGTTGTCTAGTTAGCGTCGAGCAGACAATGTTATGCTTGTTTCCAATCACCAGGAGTTGGTGTGTGGGTGTCTGGCCAGTGGACTTCACAGACTCTCGATGCTCTGGCGGCATCTGTACATAGTTATACTGCCGGATGATTGATGGCAGAAACGGGTGAAAGCCAAGGGATATTGCACAGCTATCTTGAAACATTTTCTAGCTTAGACAAATATTTATCCTTTCTCACTCTGCATTGTCTCGAAAATATTCCCTTAGGAGCTTCAAACTGAGCTTGTTTACACTAGTAAACACGCGTTTCCCATTACGACATCATAAAATGATTTGGTATGTAGAACGTTGATTATTGGCATTTGGGTTCAAAATCAACAAATGGTACGTTTAAGTCATTTAAGTAACCTAGGTTTATGGTAAATGAATTGACCAGGCATAAACTGCTTAGACTAGTCTAAACTGCTTAGACTAGTCTCTGCTTAGACTGTTTATGCAACTGGCCCCATGTCTTATTTATTATTTAAATCTCTCTAGCTCTAATAATCTGTTGTCAACTTTTTAAATTTTGACATTATTTTATATTACAAATTTTTGGGACATGCAAACACAGTTATCCTTTTATATTAAATACTGTATATATATATATATATATATATATATACACACACACACACACAGGTGCATCTCAAAAAATTAGAATATCGTAAAAAAGTTCATTTTTTACTGTAACATTGAAAAAAGCGAAACTTCCATATATTTTAGATTGACTACATGTAAAGTAAAACATTTCAAACGTTTTTTTTTGTTTTAATTTTGATGATTAGAGCTTACAGCTCATGAAAGTCAAAAATCCAGTATCTCAAAATATTATAATATATATATTTGAGGTTCATTAAATGACCATCCCTACAGTATAAATTCCAGGTATCTCTTGTTCTTTGAAACCACAATAATGGGGAAGACTGCTGACTTGGCAATGGTCCAGAAGACACCACACACCTCCACAAAGAGGGTAAGTCACAGAAGGTCATTACTGAAAGAGGTGGCTGTTCACAGAGTGCTGTATCAAAACATATTAGTGCAAAGTTGACTGGAAGGAAGAAATTGGCAGGGAAAAGGTACAACAGGGATGACCGCAAGTCTGAGAATGTCAAGCAAAGCCGATTCAAACACTTGGGAGAGCTTCACAAGGAGTGAACTGAAGCTGGAGTCAGTGCATCAAGAGTGCACGCTCAGACGTCTTCAGGAAAAGGGCTACCAAGCCACTTCTGAAACAGAAACAATGTCAGAAGCATCTTACCTGGGCTACGGAGAAAAATAACTCTACTGTTGCTCAGCAGTCGAAAGTCCTCTTTTCAGATAAAAGTAAATTTTGCATTTCATTTGGAAATCAAGGTCTGGAGTCTGGAGGAAGACTGGAAAGGCACAGAATCCAAGCTGCTTGAAGTCCAGTGTGAAGTTTCCGAAGTCAGTGATGATTTGGGGTGCCAAGACGTCTGCTGGTGTTGGTCCATTGTGTTTTATCAAGTCCAAAGTCAATGCAGCCATCTACCAGGAGATTTTGGAGCACTTTATGCTTCCACCTGCTGACAAGCTTTATGGAGATGCTGATTTCCTTTTCCAGCAGGACTTTAGCACCTGCCCACACTGCCAAAACCACTTCCAAGTGGTTTGCTGACCATGATATTACTGTGCTTGATTGGCCAGCCAACATGCCTGACCTGAACCCCATGTGGAAACTATGGGATATTTTCAAGAGAAAGATGAGAAACAGTCGATCCAACAATACAGACGAGCTGAAGGCTCAATATTGCCTCAGCAATGCCACAGGCTGATCGCTTCCATGCCACACATCACTGATGCTGGAATTGGTGCTAAAGGAGCCCCGACCAAGTATTGAGTGCATAAATGAACATACTTTTAAACATAACTTTACATAACTTGAACTTTTCTGTTTTGAAAATCCTTTTTTTGACTGATCTTAGGAAATATTCTAATTATTTTGAGATACTGGATTTTTGACTTTCATGAGCTGTAAGCTCTAATCATCAAAATTAAAACAAAAAAACTTTTGAAATGTTTTACTTTACATTTAATGAATCTAGAATATATGAATGTTTCACTTTTCGAAATGTTACCAAAAAAAAAAAAAAAAAAAACTTTCACAACATTCTAATTTTTTGAGATGCACCTGTGTGTGTGTATATATATATATATATATATATATATATACACACACACACACACACACACACACACACACGCACACACACACAACACTAATGTCCCATTTCAGTAACAGGGTTGCAAAAATGGCAGTGTTGGATTTACTTCCTCTCTGGCTTATAAGTCAAAGAAATTTACTAGCAATTGCTGTTATTATATATTCAGTAATAAGTCATTTCCCGTATTTAAGTGTTTAATCATTTATTATTACAGGTGATACATATATTTGGGTCAATATCACCATAGAGTGCCTTTCAACCCTCACAACAATCAAAAATTTTGGTTTTAATTTCCCATTCGCTTTATGTCATATCATAAATAGTAGACACTCAAGTACTATAGAAACATATTACCTGAGCTCCCACACATTTTTTTTTTAAAATAATTATGGGCCATTATTCGAAGCATAAACCATAAGATATGTCCACCCTGTCAAGGACATATATATACATATACTGTTAAAATACATTACAAAATTAAGATGTAAATTTTCTGAAAGGTATGATGTCCCTTTCCTAAACAGGGTTATTAAAAAAATTAATTACATCCTCAATCACATTGATATACCCCCAGAAAAAAAATCTAAAGAGCCAAGTAATGCTTTTGTTATGAATATAAAAACTTAGCCTAATATAACACACCCTTTCATAGTCATTTTTATGCTAAGTTATGACAAATGAGTTATGTACAGGATACCAAAAGGCACCCTACAGTGATATTGGCCCATTTGTAACCATATACCAGGGAATAAATGTTTGTAATTCATTCATCACTATGATCAAATTAATCGGAAGTGTTCATACTTATGATTTTATGAAGGTCATTAACATAAACCACACAATACAGTCTGCGCATTTATAAAAAGCACTTCAGCTAGTTTTCGATAATTTAAAAGATACAAAGGTTATTATAAAGGTCTGTTTCTGCACTTTGGTTCCACTTGGAAGCTCCTATTTTTGTTCTCATTGATGGTGTGATTGCAGGATGTGTTTGGGAAGACAAAGCCAACCAAAAGAGTCTTCAGCTGTGGCCCAGAAAAATATAATTTTTATAAATATATCTGTAGGATTAAGTACTAATTATGAATGAATTATTTGAAATAATAAAAACAGTACTATCCTGTCCCCAAGGAGGGTGTGATTCAAGTTTATACTAAAATATATGAGCTGTATGTGGTGTCTCTGGCTGGGGAGCTAACTAGTGAACACGATTATAGCCAAGGTTACAACATAAAAAGGGCTCAACTGATGCAAACACATGAACACCTGGAATATATACATACAAATACTAATAATGAACAGACATCCATCGGGTCACACCCAGACTAGGGGAGCCTGGTCTGGAGGTGCCTGTCGTGGTGGCTCAGTTCCCCTTTGGGGAAGAAGATAAAAGTGATTACAAAACTGTATTCACTGGTACAGGAGTCGGGTCTTATTGTTGGTGGGGAGGAGGGACAAGGCGGATCATAAGCGGGGTTGGGGGCTGTGCCGATGGATCTGTTGATTGCGCTCACCTGGGGGGACGGAGTGGCTGCAGGACGTAGAGGTGTATGGTTAGGTTATCTACAATAAATTTACTAACTAGTCCATTTCTTACTATAATTATTATTATTATTATTAATCACTGCTGCTACCATTGCTCCCACCCTTATACCCACTACTATTATTATTATTAATAATTATATATTATAAATCCACTAGAACTCCATTTCTGTCCTACAACTTTAAAAGTAGGCTATCATCTGTCAGTAGCATTACTGGATCCTTGTTTTGTTTTCATCTATGTATTGATTATGAAAATAGAGCTTTTCCTACATGAGAATTTGTACATGGCACACTGTTCTGAAATCACTCAACCAAAAAGCCCAACTACGCTTTAATAGGATATGCTTGAATACTCATATTGATCACACCTATTGCTCTTTCTGCTGTATATTACAATATTATGTTTGTGAATTGTATTGATGTCTATTTAATACTTAATGCAGTTATATCTATAATCCCTTTTTTTCACCAAATAACAGAAATTGAATGGACAATAATAATTACTATTACAACTCATGAAACTATGGATTTAACTGATCTCTGTACCTGTTTAAACTACCACATCCATACATTTGTGCTTTCTTTTTTTTTTTTCCCCCTCCCCTCTGTTTGTCTGTAATAATTGTCCTCCTTTTCTCTTTCTATCTCCCTTGTGTATGTTTACATGTCTGTAACTGACCTCAGCTTATGTATAAGTCACTATATCAAGATGTTGCTGTTAAGCTATGTATTCCATTTCGCTCAAACTTTTTTTTTTTTTTTTTTAAACAGTTTATACTAAAATAAAAAGGCTCACTACATTGAACTGGACTAAGTTTTATTCCACAAACAGGAGGAATGTCAAAACATCTTCCTGTGGGGTTCTGTAACTTAGGATTTCCCCACAAAGGCAAACAAGTTTCATCCAAAATAATACACAAAACTACACCAGTAACAATAACAATCCAAATTGTTCACTAAACTCTGAACATACATTAAAGCCATTACAAACTTTAGTGACCTTGGAACTACGGCCATATCAATAGCAAGAAAAGTAAAACAACATCAAGAAAACTGTCTGAAAGTCAACATTCTCTTTATTTCTCTTCAGATTCAACCCCAGGCAGAATGCTAATAGGGTATGCACACTCATTGTAGAAGAATGGATAGACCTTCTCTGTGAAATTGTGTGTGAAGGTGTGATAGACCGTTTTACCCAGAAGATCTGAGAATGACAGCCGTCCTGCACTCAAGTCCAGGTTCACCCTCACTACTGTGGGCTTCTCAAATCCTTGTAGCAGGACTCGTGACGCCAGAGGATCCGTGACACTAAGTACTTCCTCATCACGCCCGATACACCAGACTCCACTGGGCAAGCCGCTGGTTCCTTTTCTTTGGACAGACTCTACTGCGACACCCACCATCCAGCACGTGTTCTCCTCCACATCAACGTCCCAGGTGTGCATCCCACTGGAATATCCCACATAGCCCAACACACAGGGACAATCAGCAAATCTCTCTCTATTGAGAGGCAGCCATTCCGGCCAGTATTCCTCCATAAGATCGTCGTGGTTCAATATAGTAGTCAGGTTGGTGCACGTTGACAGTTGATGGCAAGCGGTATTGAGGTCCAGCACCACAGGACCTGTCGGAGAATTGCATGAAAAATAATGATACAAAATGTATTTTTGCATTAAATGTCTTCAATATTTTATGATATTCAAGACATTTAATGATTGAGATAGATATCTCTACACATATACTCACACAGATATCAAAATTAGCGTGTTAATGCAGGCGATTAATTTCAGTTTAAATTGAAATTTAATTAAATTTAATGCAATTGACGCAGGGGCCAGGCTAGGGAAGGGGCGACAGGCCACCCCAGTCCATACCTGCAAACTCAGAAGAGGTCAAAAAGGTGACAGTTCAGAACATGACTCTTGTAGGGGGTCTGGGGGCATCCCTCCCCCAGAAGAAATTTGAGAATTTAACATGTAAATGAAGCGGTCTGGTGCACTCTGACAACAAAAAGGTAAATAGACAACATATGCTTCATGTAGATTAAAAAAAAAAAAAAAAAAAAAAAAAGCAGCACATTTATACCACAAACTTTTTAGACAGTGCAACTCTTATCATTGGTGTTCATACTTCTCTTTGTAAGCAGTGGAGTAACTTATTTTTGCAAATTTTAATGTTCACATTAGAGTGTGCATACGGTCAACAAACTCCACCTTTTCACTGCAGAGAAAATGGCATCTGAAGTGACATTAGATGTATTTACACAGACTGTTTGATGAAGCAGAGGTGCCATAAATGCATTTACACAATTTAAAATGCATAAGATTAATGCTTTAAATATTTGAACATACAAGTTAAATGTTGGGGAAAATTCAATACTTTTAAATATGAAACCAAACCACCAGTAGATGACGGTTAATGACTTTTAATGAGCGAGTCGTCATTCATTCAAATGGCTGATTCATTCAGAATCAAGGCGTCTGTATGAAGGGGTTACTGAATCATGGACTCACTTTATTCATTCAAAAAAAGTGGATTCATTCAGTAACGAAACACCGCTGTGTTGCTTGGAGACAAAACATTTCTGCTGTGGCTTCGATTGAAACTTCATCAGCAAACTTGAGCAAAAACAGAGTCAATATTGTGTTACAAATTGCGAACTTCGTGTCTGCTTCACTCACAATGATGAACTTCCACACCAACGACATGTTTACATGCGGATGTGAGCGTAAGTGTGCCGTCAAAAAGGACCGGCTGTGAGATGAGGTGTGTTCGGTTTGAAGCAGCAGCGCTCTGACCGATCGTTTTATGACAAAGTACTGCGAGAGCGATTCGCAGAGCCATCTGTTCTCTGTAGCTCTCGCGGTGCTTTGATGTCATACAGCAATCAGTCTGTGCAAATCGAACCAAGAAAGGGACTTTGGTCGAACGCACTTATGGTCTCAATCCAGTCTATGAGCTTGACCCCCACCCACCCCTCAAAAAAAATAAATAAAAAAATAAAAGAGCCACACAAACCCTCTTCGGATCTAGACGATTCACAAATGACATGGATTCAAAACGCCGAAAAGCGACTAGTTTGCAGGTATGCCACTCACAACTGTTGCTTCGGTCTCTTTCCCCACCCCACCCCACCCCCCTCCCTCTCTCACAAGAATTGCGTTTATTCAGATGCAGAACGTCTTTACTAGCACATCAAATGAGAGACATTTCAGACCCGCACTCCACTTCGCCTCAGCGGCAGGCGCGAGTCAAACGAGTGTGGAAACTGCTCTTCAATTGCATGAACAAATTTGCCGGAGTGTGCTGTAGCCTCTTTCATTTCATATCAAAGCACGCAAAAGAAACTACAAGCATGCAGTGCTGTAGTTATGTTGTCAGTTAAGTCATATGGTTACCAAAAAGGCAAATAAAGCTGCCTTAAAACTGTGCATGCATGTAGTATTTGTTATACATGTTAAATTTAAGAACTTGTCTCTGAAATGATTTTGAAAACTGTTCTGGAGCAGCCCAGCACTATCTCCCTCATCTTACACACCTGATTCAACTCGTCAGCTGATTATAGAGACTTTAAGACCTGAAGGGAGTTAGTAAAGGTAAAGACAGTTGTGAGAAAATACTATGCGTGTTAGATCCACATCACGTTCAGCAGCGGCAGCTCTTAAAGTAAAAGCAGCCAAATAACCTAATAACCCAACTGCTGTGATGTCTGTTAAATCAAAGAACAAAAGAATAAAGAGGAAATCAATAACTTTTCCAGCTGTAAGGATTCATCTATTTAATTTAGAATTTAGTGTTTGATAACTTTATTCAATTTTTGCATACTTGCTGAAGGGCAGGTAGCTAAATATGACATTATAATGGGTTTATTTAAAGATTGTTTTAAGTTCACTTAAATTACAAGTTGTTAATAAACAAGTCAAATAAATGTTAAAAATGACAGCTCTCAATTATATTGTAATGTTGAATAGCTAGTGTCAATGGTTAAATATTATGGGGAACAAAACTTTTATAGAGACATACTAGAGAGATACTGCCCTTCAGTCATAATAAAAAAAAAATAAATAAAAAAAATAAATAAAAAAAGATGCCATTAAACAAATATACCGTTTTTGTTTGCACATTAATTCGAAGATTGAATGTGAAATTGCAATATAAAAGTATTTTAAAACTTTAATGTTTGGAGAGTTTAATCTTGATTAATTTCAGAGAAAATGTGTGATTTGTTTTTAATCGACTGACAGCACTAAAATATATGTGTGTGTGTGTGTGTGTGTGTGGACTGACTCACTGTAACTGAAACAGTTTCTCATTTTCTTCCAAACATTGAGCTTTAAGTTGTCCAAATACTTTGCAGCGTCAATGAGGTCTTCTGAAGTGACCTCTGGAGCCTGGAATTTGCACTGGGCTCTGGAGAGAAAAAAAAACAAAAACAAAAACACCCCACACACACCATATTCAACAGTGAGCACTGATGCTTCAAACCTTCATAAAGCTGGAGGAAGGGGGGGAGAAAAAAAAAAAAAAAAAAAAAAAAAAAAAAAAAACAAAGCTTACCTCTTAAGCGTTTCTTTGAAGTTCTAAAATGAAGATGATAAGAGTTAATGAAATTTTCAAACCATTTTTTTTT